>WYDI02142141.1:0-108762 GCA_009867235.2 Psittacus erithacus | reverse complement strand
TTACAAAATGGATTATTAATTTTTTTTCCTTTTTTTTTTTTTTTTTTTTTTTTTGTTTTTTTTTTTTTTTTTTTTTTTTTTTGGGTTTTTTTTTTTTTTTTTTTGTTTGGTGGGGGGGGGGGGGGGGGGGGGGGGAGAGGTGAATAAAAAATAATCAAGGTGTTTGTCATTGGAAAAGGCTCTAAATTGGATGTTCTGGAGTAAAGGAGAGATGGAAATTTCCCAAGGAGATTTGCCACATTCAGTGTACTGTGGCTGCTGCAGCCAAAATCTTTGGGACAGGTGAGAAATAATTAGATATCTGGTATCTGAAAGATAGAGAAGATAAATACATCAGATGAAATTCCTTAGATGTATCATTCTCACCCTTTCAAACCTTACCTTAGTCTGATACTTGTTTAGAAGAAATATACAGTAAGCAGAAGCATTTTAAGAAATGTATGCTGACCAGAAAAAGTGATTTATTCTTTGTCTCTGAGTCTGTCTGAATTTCTAAGTAAAAGTTTATTCTGCTAGCATGAAGTTGAAATTGCCATTTCTTAATCCTGCTCTTCTCTAAACACATTTCCTCTTTCCCTGTGTTACTGTGGACTTAGAACTCTTCATATATTCAGTTTCAAAGGGGGAGGAGAGTAATGGCGATTGTTTTGGTGACAGTAGATACTTTCTAATTTACTGTATAATGTTTGATAGGTTCTTTGAGTACACCTAAATAGGATGTCAGAATAGCCACTGATTCTTAAAGGGAAAAAAAAAAAAAGTCACTATAGCACACACTCCAAACCCACAGAAATAAAGCAAAACTTTATCTGGTATTCTTTATTGCTGTATGCAGAATTTAGTGTTAGGATCAGGCATCATCTTTAAATTGTCTACAGGACTCCTGCAGGAGTAAGCTTAATGTAAACTTGTATGTTTGCACAGCTAGTAAGCATCTTACCCAGTTTACACTGCTTTTAAAACACATTACTATCTGGCAAGTCTTTGGGTAACATGGGCAAGTTCAGAGAGAGGGGAAGTTCCTGGGCAGAGGGAACAAGTTATGGCACAACAGTAGAAGTGGGTTTATGAATGGGTAGGTTTGAATGTGAATTTCCATTTCGGAATATTTGTATACTTATGTAACTCATGACAGTGCTCAGTTCTGAGATTTTATTTACTCACAGACTCTCACATAGTCTATAAATGTGAAAATACTGCTGGCTGCATCAAGATCAGGGTTCCCTCAGTTTGTTTAGAGCTGAATAAAACCTTTTTGGAATGGCAGGATAGGGAAACTGATAATAGGAATAGTAGTTTAAATACAGTGGGGTTGAGTAGGAAGACTGCACAAAGCTATGTTGTAAAAGATGGATGACTGGGGAAGCATTCTGGGAAACAGAAGAAAGCAAGCAAGAGGCCTTCAGCCATCATTTTGCATGAAATGGTGGTAGATACAGATTTGAATATTGTAGCAAAGACTTAGAAAATTAACAATATGCTTTTGGATAATGACTTTCTTAGAATTGGAGCCTGAATTTGTAGTACAGAATGGAACAGACTTATAGACAGCTTTCCATAAATCATTTCTACAGATTTCTGTACTGAACACAGGTGCTGGTGGTAATTCTGTCTTTCAAGTAGCAATATCTGTGCATATGTATTATCATTCATATATATTGTTGGCATGGTGTTCCAGAAAAATATGCTGTGAGGTGAGCATGTGATCTTCTGCATCTGAACTGCTTCATCTCTAAATGTTTTGAAAAAGTACATGTTCAAAATAGTACAAAAATGGTTCAGTGCTGTAGCTTGTTGGGATAAGTGTATCAGAATGTATATTCTAGAGGAATAAAATTGAAACATTTAAGTTGCAAATAATCACCAAGATCAGTGCAAAATTGCAGTAGCCTGTTCTTGTCAGTATGTTTGAATAATCTGTTTTTTTAATAATGAGACAACAATTGCTGGAGATTTTCATGCTTGTCACTAAAGAAAAAAATAGAATTATTTTCTCACACAGCTTGGCCCATTCTGTGGGAACCATTCATTTGTATTTTACATCAATTTTAAGATGCTGTAGTTTAAAATTACAAATAAACATTAGATACAGCAAACTGTAAAACATAATATTCCCCCCCTCCCATAGTATTCCAGATACACGTTGGTAACATTGGGGGAAGTTGGGAGGGGGTGGGCAGAGACAGGGATACATGACACGGACAGAGGGGCGATTGATTAATTAGGACAAAGCTCAATCTTTATATGTGTTCTGATGTAAGGTAACTTTGCTTTTAAATTTTGAATGGGAAAGTGGCAATAGCTGGGTTTTTTCTCTTCCTATTTCCTCATTCCATTTGCTGGCAAAAATAAACATTTGCTTAGAGATTCTGAACTATATTAAAAGGTGTTGTCATTGAACATATTCAGGATAGTAGTTATCTCTTTACATTTGGAATTATAATTCCTTTTACATCTTAAATTGTAACTGTCTCTGCACTGAGTGGAACTGAGTCAGCAGCAAGTACTGAAAACTGCAATTTTAGACATAATTGAAATTTCCTTAAAAGCATTTTCTACACTGTTTGGATTTCTGAGTTCCCTAAATATTCATGGCACATGAAAATTATTCATGGGAAATCTCTTTGCCATATTCCTTTTAGGAAGTATATCTTTTTCCTTCTTACTAAACCTCACCATAAACTGGCAGGGTGAATTTCCCAGATGTGGTATTAGATTGAGGACATTACAGCTCATGACTGGTATTAACTGGTGTTTGCCATTGGTTTTTGAATTATTGGATTCTGTCTTTGGGTTTATTTCTCTTTATACAAGAACATTGAAAATTTGTTTGCTTTACTTCAAGAATAAGGGTTATGGAATATTTGTAAAGGTTTTGCTTGGTTTAAAGGTTATATGCCAATCTAATGCTCTCTAGTATTTTAACATTTCATAGTGCTGGTATTTTTTTCTTCGCAGATTTCCTCATACATACAAAATACTCCAGAATGCCCTTGATAGAATTACTTTGAGGATAGGCCTAGGCTAGCAGTTCAAAACAGAACTAGCTAGAGCATTTGATGTGAATATTTGAGTCTGAATTAGCTTCTCTACACTACTATATTATAGATGAGAGTAGTTCAGTAGTGGTTCAGGTCAATGTTGTGCTCCACCTATTGCTAATACAGACACAGTCTGTGTTGTATAAAGAGAAGCACCTGCTATACAACATTTGTGTAAGTGGCAGAAATCTTCAAAGAGCAATGAAAGAATAAAAAATTGCTTGGACATCTAGTTTCATAGCAGTTAGCAAAAAAAAACTACTAATCAAACAGTATTTTGGACTGGTACATGCCAAAAAGGGGTAACTGACAATAAAGATAAAATGGTGAAAACAATGAAGTCTCTAGAGATGGAACTGAAACAATAGTCTGTTAAGAGAATGATACTAAATTGTTTGTGATCCAGTATATTACTTTCTCCATAGAACTGCTTAACAGTGTTTCGAGACTTTGAATTCTCACCCACTGGGAATGTCTAAAACAAAAAAATGTGTTCATAGTAAAGTGTATTTTTGGGTTAGGTGCTGTTCTGCCACCAATTTCTATAATCCCAGTTTACTTTTTTTCACAGGGTATTGTTGTGGTTTTTTGGTTTTTTATATTTATTAATCAAAATTGTACTGACACACATACACACATGCACCCAGAAAGCTGTTGCATTTGTTTTAAAAACTTATCTGTAGACCAGAGTTGCATAATTTTACGCCACAGTTATTCTCATTTGTTATGTGTGTAGGAACATGAAAATGAGTGCTTCTGTTGTTTGCTTTATTTTGAATCAGTTGGGATCTATCTATTTTTGTTAAATAATTCTATTAAATGGTTTAAGTGTTGGAGGTGGGGAGGGAGATGTATGACATGAATCTGAACTTTTGAATCCTGTGACTTATGCATTTAGGGAGAGGAAAACAATTTCAATATTTTGTTTTATAATTTCTGGGTGTTTCTGTTGCTTCTCTCTTTGGTCAGTCCCCCTCCCACCCCTCCCTGTTCTGTAGATTGTATTTTCATTTCTTCTTCCTTTTCCATTCCTTTTTTTTTTTTTTTTTTCCCCCCCCCCTTCTTCTCCCCCCTTCCTGTTTGTCAGAGTTAATGGGACCCGAGTTAGCTATAATCCGTAGGGGTCTGCAGCGACTGAGGCTTAAGAAGGCAGAACAACAGAGACAGCGAGAGCTAGCTGAGGGTTCAGCACCACAGTCGTCTTCTTCTGATCAGGGCTTCTCACAGGACCCTCAGACATCAGGTTGTCATTTGTCAAGGTTTCTTAAGCAGCTAATGTAGTTATAGTTTGTGCTGCTGTTGTTTGCTGAGATGCTTCTCTTCCAGAGCAAGACAGTTAATGCATTTGCTGCCTTTCTTAACTTGCATGTGGTGGTGTTTATCATCACATGGTTAGGGAAAGAGTCATATTGACAGTTTTCATCTATCTAACATGTTTGGATTATATAGCTAAATGATACTATACAAAGAAAGTTTCCTGAGTGCATGGCATCAGGTATATGCGATGTTTGTTAGAGCAGTTGAGCAAAAAATTGCTGTGTCCTGAATAAAGTTCTTACACACCTGAAATTGCGTTTTGGTGTTAACTGTATCTGATAGCAACATTTAAGACTTGGGTTTGCCTTAGCAGATGAGATGTTCTAAATCAGGATAATAATGCAATAAACAGAATTTTGGCACTCTTAAATGCTATGGCTTTACAGTAAGTATAGTGAACATACTCTTTACAAGCCAAAGTCTCCAGATGTGCTCTTCTCTTTTGAAAAGAGTAACTTTTCTTTTCAGCATCCCCCTTCTCATATTGAGATTAAAAACTACTACAAGAAAGTCTTGGAGATGTTTATAACAGAAAGAGACATATTTGAGAAAGTTAGGGTAGAAGCATGCTTATGAATAAAGAGGTAAACTCTAAAGCATAAACTTGAAGTGAACTTTGTCATGGCACTGTGTAAAGATGAGTGAGCTGCATGCTTTGTGAAATACCAGCATACTTTGTGTTGAGAAATAATGTCTAGCAATGTACATAAATTCTGTGACAGTTGAAGTGTGGCTAAATTACTTACAAGGATTGTGTCATACATTCACAGCTTAACTTGCTATGGTTCAGTCTATTCATTTATCTGGAGCCTTACAGAACAGTTTGATGTAAGAGTGGCTAGTGCTGTAGTTAGAATATGTAGTCACCAAGTTTTGAATAACTTCCTACACAAGCAAATTCTACAGTGAGTTTTCAGAATGTTTGGAAACCAGTAAACCCTTGAAGGGCTTTGTGCTTATCCTAGGAATGGCAGCCGTATTACTTGTAGGAGGAGAACAAGCAAAACAACTTTTTATGATTTCTCCACTCGGGACATGGAAATATTATTTGTGTTCACTCATTTCTTTATATGCAAATTATTTGGTTTTTTCCTTTTCTGAGCTCCCAAGACTCATTTTTGGAATACATGTATCTGCAATCTGTTCCTTTGCAACCAGAGCTGCAGAATTTTGATCTCTTGTTTCTCCATAGAAGCAACTGTTTTCTAGCCCTGTGCTAAGTTGGTGTTTCAGAAATGTGGTAGAAGGAAGAAGTTCTTAGTTTGGGGTTGGTTTTTTTTTTTAATAATAAATTCCCATACAGAGACAATCTCTCCTTTTTTTTTTTTTCCCTGCAGGGTTTGTCTGTGCTTTATCTTGAGGCAGATGTTTAGTTTTCAAGAACATACTAGTTGTGAATTTTTAAAAAAAAGTTATACTGCAAAATATGTCTGCCACTATGTGAAATGGCATCAGTGCCTCTGGACCAGGGCTGCAAGTTCTCAGTCCCTGCTTTGGTAAAACTTCTATAATTTATACTTGCAATTTTGGGGGGAATTCAGTGTGAGACTAAGGTCATTTCTTCTGACCTGTATTTCATTCTTAATCCTTGTATTTGCAATCACAGAAGCTCAGTTATAGCCTTGGACAAAGGCTGGAGAAAAAAATACTTCAGCCATATAAGAAATTACCAGTAGAGAATGTCAAGAGCTGAAAGGTTTTACAGGTTTAATAGAGAATTAGGCTGTATGGTAGTTATTCTGTCTCCTAGTCTAAAGAATAGTTACATGAGGATTTGTAAGCAGTTTACTTAGAAAAATATGGTCAAAAGTTTGTTCTTGAATGTAAAAGTGCATTAACTGAGAAATGATTCACAGTGGGCTGATGTGACATTGAGGAAAAAGATATTTCATCCTCATGTGACAAAGAGTTTGTTTAGTGGATACCTCTTAAGTATTGTGTAAATTTGGTTGAATTTTAGAAGCAGTATATGCTGTATGTATCAGGTCTTATAGTCTTCAAGCCTTTGCTTAGATGTTGAACAGATTCAACTTTTTGTGTCTTAGACAATTTAATTAGGGAACTATGGTAAGGTTTTGTCGGGCTTATTTTTATTATTATGTACTTTCTCCAACAAAGCCTGGTTTTGACTTATATTTTTGTGTCATTTCATAACATTCAGATCACAGGCAGTACTTAAACAACACCACGTTATATGCAAATTACAATGAAGGTGAAACTTTTCAACTTATGTTATTGCTGCTCTGCCCAGTGCTGATATGCTGTGTGTGCATCACAATTACCTACATCACTCTTCTCTTTGAGAACTTCAAGTGAATTGAATGCAATTTGAGAAGTTATAGAAACAAACACGAACCACCTGATCTTGAAGTGGAAAATAAAACTAAATTAGTATTATAGATCAGTGTGCATCAGGTGTTTCCGTAGCGGTCAGTATGCGTAATCTCGCCCACAAAAACATAAAGTAATGTGAACCTTTATTCTTTGAGGAAAAATTAATTTGATTTAGATTGCATTTATTGTGGAATAAAGATACATACATGTGCATGCTAGTATACTGCAGAACCTGTAATGCACATTGGCCTGACTACACAGTCAGTGTCTTTCAGTGGAACAAGTGGACCTTCATTTCTGTCTTAAAGCTTTCTGCAAAGAAAAAGGGAATGATTATATTTCTTATTACTAGATTGTTTGCATTCTTTGTAAACACCCAGATGTAGAAATGTGTGTATTTGAAGTCCAGAGTACCTAACCAAGAGCTCATTCACTCTGCAAAGCAATTATTCCTAGTTATTAAAACAAGTGTTTCATTTCTTAGATTAAGGTCCACTGTATGTACCATGTGTGGGACTTTAAAACCAGGTCTCACTGCTTCAGACCTGACTGTCACGCTGGAGCTGGTGTTGTAGTGATATAAGGAGGAAGGTGGATTTTTAACCAAAACAGTAGAGGTGGCCTGCTAGTGTTTTGATGAAGTCAGGTGCTTATTGCCCACACTATAGGAAGATCCCTCAGCATGTAACTGTTGTTAAAATTATCTTCTATTTTCTGTTTGAGGTTCCCCAAATTTATGAATCTCCAGTTCCCTCTTTAAGTGGTGTTCCAGCTTAGAATGTACTGGTGACATTACAACCAGTGGTGAGCTGCATTGGGATGTAGACCCAGCCTATGAAGGCTCAGGTAAGAGTTTGGATTTTTGTTTGTTTTTTTAACTATATGGCACAGTTTTGGTAATACTTTTTTCAAAAGCTTTATCAGAAATGATGAAGGTACTTTTTCAGAATTTTTACAAAACAAAGCCATATATTAAAAAAAGAGGCATTTACCTGAACTTCTCTAGGCTGGTTTCCTGCTCATGTTTATTTCCCTGCCTGAGGTGTGAGGTTCCAAACTGCAGTGCCACTTCAAGGGGTGCTGGTGATCTGTGGCTTCAGGTCACTTGGAAAAACATTGAGTTCACAGTTTCTACAAACTGAGCTCTTTTCTTAACCATGTTAATTGGATCATGTTGTTTAAAATTTCTCGTATTACAAGTGAAACTCATTCACAAAGGTGTAAGAAAACATCAAAATAATAGTTAAATGTGGGAAGTTTAAGCTTACATTGGCATGGACTGCTACCTAGAAAATTTTTCATTTTTGCTTACTATAATGGTATGATACACATGGTAAAACACACTTGCATTTACTTACTGTTGTATAACGTTAAGTCTTAATAAAATTTAGAAGTGCTGATAAGAGTAGAAAATGTAATTTCTGAACTTTTTAATTAAAACATGTTAGTTTAGTCATATTTCTTCTGTTCATCTTGGTGTGAATTAAGGAGCTGATGCAGTTAGCTTTTCCAGCCAAGTAAAATGTTTAGCGGCATGATGCACCTTTTAAAAAAGGACATATGGGTTTATAGAAAGAACTGGATTGCAAGAAGAGAGTGTGACTGAGAAGAGAGTGCGACTGAGAATCGCTGTCTCCTGTCATTATGTTTCTCAGCTTACTGTCCATGACCTCCTCTCCCTTTAGCACTTTGATACAAGTTAATCCAATCACAGGCTTCATAACTGTGAGTCAGTGATCAAAGCCAGCTGGCCTTTGAGAGAGGCATACCAGTTCCTGTGCTGAGTCAGCTGGAATACAAGTTGATAATCTTATGACGTGGTGCATTTTTACACTAGCATTTTGCTCCAATTTACATGCTAAAATGTGGATTACTACTCCACTGAAAAAACACCAGTTTAAATACTTCATTTTTAAATTAGAAATTATATGTAAAGCACTTTTCAGTTTTGAAAAGTGAAATATATTGTTACAAATCACAGGATCACAGAATCATTAGGGTTGGAAGGGACCTCTGGAGATCATCTAAATCAGCTTTGTCAATTTAGCAGTTTTTATGGCTATAATACGAAATAGGTTATGCTGGTGATCCTGGCCCAAACCTGGAAGTGAGCTTCCTGTAGGAGAGAGTGTGTTATTATTTAGCTGCTTGCATTGTGTAGGATTTAAATTTATGTTCAGATTCCTTCAGCATGCTGTGATGGTGGCAAGTATGACTCAGTTTATAATACAGAATATTGAATCCTTTTAGCTTAGCTTGTATTTGTTTATAACAGAGGATTAACAAATGGAAGCAAGATATGAAGCCTAGCCAGTATATTTGAAATACTGCACTAATTTATGTACATCAGCTTATTTTGAGATCTTCTGTATTATCTTGTCTTCAGAGGTGACAAGGGAAATAGACGCACAGAAGATGTTGGACATTGCACCTATCATTTGTCTGTACAATGAATGCAGTGCTGGTGATAGTTATTAGCTGGTAATGTCCAGTATAAAAAAATGCACTAACTGCTGGGGGTTTTGTTTTGTTTTGTTGTTGTTTGGGGTTTTTTTGGGTTGTTTGTTTTTTTGTTTGTTTTTTTTTTCCTGTTGATTATGATTTTTAAGAGACTGGTGTAGTACTGTGATAAACTCATGAGACGTTCTCAGATGCTACAGAGGTATATCATCTAGGAATGTAGAATTATCAAACAGTCTGTGTGCTGTTATATCTATAAACAGTCTCATCTCTTTCATTTTATGCATACAGGTTTACATATTGAGCAATTCATGTTGAAGTACAAATATTCTGAAATACATATTTAGCACATGGCTTGAAATACTAGTGTCATTTGCTAGCTAGAGCAAAGGCTTTAGGAGTCATGACTCTTCAGTGTTTTTCCCGACATGTTAGAAATTTGACAAATGTTGTAAAATCTTTGGTAACGGACAGGCATTTTTATTACTGACATTTCAGCAAGCTTCAGGCTTTTCAATAACTACCTAAAGTAATACATAATTATTTGACACAAGTGGCTTTGCTTCTGTCATGCCTAGAAAGTGCAGTTTGGCTGGCTGCTCATAAAACAAACCCAAAGCTTCCTTATATTGCTGCTTTTTATTCATTTTAAGCTAACATATGATCATGACATTGCTCTGCAGTTCTCTTCTGCTTATGTTTTAAGTTGAAATCTCGTTTTTGTTTCAGATTCTCCTTCTTCTGTGGTTAACAAACAGCTTGGATCCATGTCACTTGATGAGCAACAGGGTGCGTGTGGCAGGAAATGCACTATACCCAGCCATAGTTGATTGCAATGCTTCCTTTAAAATTGCCTTTCATGATGATAAACAGTGTAAAAATGCTGTTTATCTACATAAAACAGAATTCTATACGCAGATCTGCTAGAAACTCATAAATTATTTAATTCCTAATATCAGCAAAAAACAGAGCAAGGTTAATTGTTTTCAAAAGCCATCTTATTGTTAATGTGTTCAATGGAGGTACCGTGTCTCGTGTACACTACCGACATTTAGAATATTTTTTCAAAATGCGAAGTAAAATGAATTCTTTAAACAGTCTTTTTTCTGAATGGCTGTTCTTGGATCAAAGTGCAAGCATCAAGACTGAAGTCACCTTAATCATATAATGTCAAATTAATTTATCTTATGCAAGAGCTATGTGCAGCTTTGTTATACCTGTATACAGTTTGAGTAATTCAAAAGCGCCTGTTGGTCTTAGGTGCATCTTACCTCTGGAACCTCTTGTCCTACATCCCTTATGCTAAATAAGTACTAGTGTTTCTGTGTAGATACCCTGTAGGCTGGTAGTAGAAAGAATGCTTGTGAGCTGTCCCTCTGCCCATTATTCATCAGTCTTCAAATTGTAAACAGTGAAGTGCGCCATAGGTGGCCCTATACCAGCTGAACCAATGTCATCTGTAGTGAATATTTATCCTTGAATAATTAATGAGTGATGGTAATTTAAAAATAGATTTTCATACATTCTGCATTATGCTTACTTCCATATCACAGTCTTTGTAGAAATTTAGGATATCAAATCCTACAAAGGTGCTGGCTGCTTCATCTTGTTTCGCATTCTAAACTAGAATGCCACTTTGAAATCCCATTTCTGAAAAATTGTTTAGCAACTGTTGAGATTATGATTTATTTTAGGATGCCAGAACATTGGGGAAAAAAAATCAAGTTGTGTTTTATATTGACAAAATAAATTTATTTTGTGGGATTACATTTTGTGATGAAATACCATTAAATATCAGTGTGTGAATTTGCCAATTATACATGGTTCAGTAGTGTACATCACTCTAAAAGTCACGTATAGCTGGAAAACTTGCTTATAATTACTGGCCAAGTTACACTCTTTGTTATTAACGCAGAATAAAGCATTATTTGATGAGAGTAGAATAAACAAAAATTAGCACAGAAAGTCTGTATGTTTACCGAAGTTCCTACCACTGCACATAAACTGGAAAACTGATAAACTGTTCAATGAAGTTATGAATTAAATAATTAACCAGAGGAGTAATTCGCTGTTGGATTTAATCAAGTTGGATTTTTAAAGTTAAACTGCATTAATTTCAATACATATTTGAATAGAAATTTCAAAAAAAGTACAAATAGCTAATGAAGGAAGTAATACCAGTTCCAGTTAATGAAGGAAGTCGTGTCAGTTCCTTTTATATATAAGTGCTTCTTATTTCTAATTCCTGTCTTCCCTTAATTTGGTACTGAGTCAACTGTCTCCTGTTGGACCAGTCTCTTTTGTTGACGTCTGCATTTTAAGATTGTTTATGGGTTAAAAGATTTTTTTGAGACTTACCACATGCATATAAATTTATAATACCATTATCGTGACAGTCCAGCAGAAGCTGTAAGGCCTTCCCATCCTGACAAAATGATTTCAAGTGGATTACTGTGCTCTACACATTATTTTTATTGTGCTTGTAATAATGGAGGATTGGCTTTTAGATTTGTTGCAGTGCAAAGGCAATGTTATGACTGTAAGGTTATGCCCGAATTATGATTAAAGAGGAAACCTGAAGCCAGAGAGCTAGCTCAGTAACTTTGAAGTTCAAATGTGTGTGTACATCCCACATCAGTGTAATGCTTCTTCCTACATACACAGAAGCCATATTGATTACTGATATTTCTAGATGTCTACAAGTTAGTACGGGGGTTTAGTAATCCCTTATGTCAATGTCCATACCAGACTGTTCAGTGCCATATTATAGATACTTGATCTGGCTCAGAACAAGCTGGTTTGTCATCTATGGCAGAGTTAATTCCTCATGAACAGTACCGTAAGTCCTGGGAACTGTATTGGCATGTTGTGTCCCAGCTAATTAGTTCTGCATCCCAGTCAGATGAACTGGTTGAGTGTTGGTCTGCATATAGAGCTTTCCAGACCTATAATGAGCTCTACAGGTCCAAGCTCAAGAATTTCAGACCTGTGGTTTGTGCAAGGCACAGCGTGGTCTGTACTGCTGCCTTCTTCAGTGAAGTGCAGTACTGCATCTGATTATTGTAGGAGTCATCTAGACAAAGCAAGTGTACGCCTTGGGCTGCAGATTAGGTTGGTCCATCCAATTATTTGATTTTTGTCTTCCCTTAGTCATTGTGTCTTATACTGACTTGTGTCTGTGTAACATTGTTCAGTCATTATTCTCTGCTAGACAGAAGGATCTCCACCCTTTCCTTCAAATTCAGCTGCTTCTGATGAATTTTCATGTGCTAAGCCTTCCTGTAGAATTCCTAATTTCTGAAATACACTGCTTATTTTCTTCTCTTTGGATCAATTTTTCTTCCCTCAGAAGTAATTCTGTCTTGTTTTCACCAAGAACATAACCTTATCTTCAGAATGTACAAAGTTGATTTTCTTATGAGGAGATCATGATTAGTGCTGGATAGGAATTATTTGGGAAGTTTTTTGTGAGAAGTTGTCCACCCCTTTCTTGTGAGGTTGCAAATACACATAGGGCATAATGCATAGGGCAGCATTTGAGATGTGGGAAATGAGCTTGAAGTTCGTTACAATGTTAGGTTTACAGATTGCATTACCTAGTTAAACTGGCTTTATGACCCAATCTTTGTGAAGTTACACTTACATAAATTCATTTTCTAAGGGGAAAATGTGTGTATGAGAGGTATTGCTTTCAGTGTGTATGAGTGGGGTTTGTTGGTTTGTTGTGGTGTTTTTTGTTTGGTGTTTGTTTTTAATAAGGTTATGAATAAAATTTTGTCTTCAGTTTTAAGGGTGGTAGATTAAAAATACCTTCCTTCTGTAGGCACCTAGAGAACAGACTGTTCTTGGGAGTGTCTGTTCTAGAACAGGGTTGCTTATGAAATAATACAAGTTGTTGATAATATCTTTACTTTGATTTTACAGCCAAACACATTAAAGTTTCAGGGTATTTTTGAGGAATTTGGAATAGAGTTCAGTAAGGCATTGATAGGCGACCCCTTTCTTTTGGAACAATTCTTACCATACTAGAGTTTGCAATCAGATTAATGGTTTTGGCAATAGCTCTCCCTACATCACAGAAGCTGTACAACTTTTCCTCGTCTACTCTTCACTCTTTTTTGTCAATGTGAAGTAGATCTGGCCTGATGGGATAAAACTGGTAGCGAAAGAGGTCAGTGTTTCATTATGATCTAGTCAGTCTTTGTCAGTAACTCTGTTTTTGAAAACAGTTCAGGACTTCTGGATTTTAAGTGATTTCTTTAAAAGATTGTTCAATTATGTACTAGGCAAAGCTTATTAGATTTCTTCACAGAGGATTCCATTCAGCTTTCATTAGCAGTATTAATATAAAATGCTGAGCTACACAACTAATTCTGTTGTGCTTTATTATCAGATTCTTGTCTCATCTGTCTTCTTAAAAGTTTTTTGTTCTTATTAGTGTTTGATTTTGTGCTCTAAAAGCTAGTTAAAAGAAGAAACTGACCCAATCCAAATTGTAGCTCATGTTATTGTAGATTTAAGACAAAGCTATTACACAATATAGTTTTAACAGCTATTTCCAGAAATTTGTAAAAATAATTTCTCAGTCCTCTTTGCTTAAATTTGCTTACACCAATTCTTCTAACTTTTTGAGTGTGAGTAAGTACGAGTATTCCCTCCACAATAAGCGTAGAGGACAGTCATGTTAAGATTTTAAGACAAGAAAGTACTGTTATGATAATATGATCTGAGCTTTATAACACAAGCCTAATAGTCAATTAGCTTCATTATAGAATAGTGATGTTTAGATACTTTGGTCAGTAATATTAACTAGTTTTGTGCTGCAGCAAATGTTGCACAGCATTATCAAGTTAACAGTGTAGTCATTGTTTGGTGGCTATCTTGGACTATTCAGGAAGTTGCTTTTCTTTACCAATCTGGGTTCCCAATTCAAAGATTTTTGGTACATTTTGAAAGAAAGGAAATGTCAGCTATGTTATTTTTTACTCTTTCAGTGGCCAGCTCCTGATAATTTGTGCAGTTTGTTGGAGTGATGAGTATTTGTACATGTTTAGGAGGGGATGCTCAAAGTTTGAACAGAAGTCTATATTAAAATATGTTTGCAGATAGACTGCCAAAACATAGAGAAAGCACCTGTTTAGTTAAGAAAGAACATGTAATTTTTTTCCAAAAATACCTGTATGTGCCACTAAAATATTTCCTGACATTTGTTTCTTTTCTCACTCAGTTTATCTTAGGAAATGGAAAACTTGCTTTTGATCAGGTTTTTTTTTTGCTCTACTCTTAAAACAAGTAGAACTGGAACCTTTCTTTTAGAGAGTCTATGATCTTGTCGTTGCATAAAATGAAGCCCATGCCCTATGTATGATCATGGTTGTAACTGGTTACTTCTCATCCACATAATTTTTTTTTTTTCATATGGGTTTTGGTGCTTTGGTTTGGTTTTGTTTTAATTCCTCTTCAGAGTCTGTAGAAATAAATATTTAAAGTTCTTTGGTGCAGCTGATCACTGCTCTGATCCTCTGAGCAATTCCTGTCAGCAATTTAAAAATATGAGCACTGATTGTTTGGTTAAATTCTTATGTTCTGTTTCATAAATCCTGTAAGTTAATTGTATTTTTAAAAATAAATATTCTATGGCAGTATCACAGCCATTACTGTTATAATAATAGCCTTTTTTGTGGGGGAATTGGTAGGTTTGTGCTTAAATCAAAAGTTAGATTTTAATTGATGTTTACCAAAGATGATCTAAAGCTTTTTCTGTAGTCTGAATGTCAGCGTGCTACCAGTACTACACGTATACTTGTAGTCAAATTTCTGTACTCTGTAAATGACAGAAAATACGGTATGCTTTTGCCCAAACAGTCCTGAGATAAAAAGTTCAGCATTCATGACAAGTGAGACTACATAATCTACTTAACGGTCATTTGAGTGATGCCTTATACTAAGAAAACTCTCCCAACTGAGTTCTGAGAGAATGGCACCTCTGTAGTGAGGCTTAACCAGGTGGTACTTTCCATTAACTATTTAGTATTGCCCAAGGCCATCTTCAGTGTTAATGGCAACTGTGCCATGCATACAGATAGGCTGTGACCATTAATTTTATTCAAGGGTGGTGCATGGATAGATACCACTAAACAGTTCTGTTTTGAAGTAGACCACTGAACATCCTTAAAATTGTGCTTGGCAAACTTGTAGTGTTTTTTTTATTTGATTCACTTCTGTTGCTTTTGGATGTTGTGTATAGTTCATTTTGCAAATACTCCCTTTCTGCTTACAGTTGCTATAATACGAAATGTTTTTTAAACCCAAAGCTCTCAGAACATGAATTTACAGTGTTTTTATGACAAACAGCTGACAATTTAAAGCAGGTCTAAAGATACTTGTAGTTGGCTGGTCTATAAGAAGGAAAAAAAAAAGTAAAGGGGGTAGTGATTTTTCTAGACTGATTGTGTCTAGATCTCATAATCTTTTTCAATATGTATTTAATGAGAAAAAAAGACTGAACACCACTTCCAAAAAAACTTTTATTCTTAATATACTTGATAGAAAAGGGATCTGCTGATAAAGGATAATATTGTGTATAAAAATATCTATCTGCAATTTTATTTACCTGCATGTTGAAGGACAGCATCTTCTTTGTTTGCTCTTATAAATAAAATCATTTTAGACCATTTTTAAAGCATTGCAAATTTAATGTGTTTACTCTGAAACTTTTTAACTTTTTTCGTGGGCTGTAAGAGCTCTTAAATAGATATTCTACATGTTACCACCACATTTGGCCTTTGTTAAGATAATTAAATCTTCAGAGTATAACAGCTTTATCTATATTTCTGACTGTAATCCAAACTTTATCAACCCCATATTTACAGAGAGTGATAAGCCACGAACAGGAGCGGGTGAACCAGTTTTAAGTTTGCACTATAGTACAGAAGGAACAACTACAAGCACGATAAAGCTGGACTTCACTGATGAGTGGTAAGAAGTTAATTTTGGTTCTGATTGGTTATTTATCAGCACATATCACTAACAGTTGTCTAGCATAGGTACAGGTAAGTTATTTTTCCATATGGTATATCTGTATTTTTAGGTGTATGTAGACAATTTGAAATGGCTTTAGTTGTTAATACAATCAGACCACGAAAGACATACTTTAACATTAAACCTTTATGCAAAAGGGTGGCTTATTTTTTGTGATACTGTGAATCTTTTTGATTTGAAACATGCTATCTTCATCAAATCCTGGCATAAAGTCAGTGTTCACTATCTTAGTAGGGTAGTACAGTCATGGAAAGGTGGTCCAGGGGCTACCTGGCCTGACTGACTTGGTTTTATATCAAAGTCTATGACAAGAGCATCTCAGGATCTCTCAAACCAAGCACAATCTTTATTTTATCTCCTCTTACTTCTGTTCCTTTGCTTATGTTTTCAAAATTATTGTAGAAGATAGTAACTAGAAATGCTTGCTGCATTTGTTACATGGCTGGAGGAAAAAAACCCCAAACAACCAAACCTACCAGATTTAGTTACTTTAAAGTTCTGTGGCTGTAGACATAAAACATACACCTTGCCCATAGTAGTTTGGAAGCTTTAAACAGGGCTCTGCATGTTTTCACATCTGAAATACTATGACAGTTATGTTCAACCAATTTATCAGACTGTATTTCTATTTAGAGACCAAATCAAGCAAGCTTTGACAGAATTTTGCAAATGTTTTGCTTATTTGTTCTAGTTGGCTTTTTTAATGTAATTATAAAATATTACTACCACTGTATCACAGAACACAAATATTATTAAACATTGACACTTTCTTTCTGTGTTTATTTTGAAACAAAATTTGAAAAATGCATTTTGCACTTCAAACAGTTAATGACGTAAGTGATGCTGAAGATGGTAAATGTGCATGAACAACTACCTCAAAAACAATATTAAGAAAAAGTAGGGTGAACAGGAAATGTAGATTAGGGACAGGAAAATTACCTGTTACGAAAATCTGTAATTGTGTAAGTAAAGACTACTAGTACTGAAAACTACTAAAACTTACCTGCTATTAGACTGAATATATATGTGAAGGTATTCTACCAAGTCTCTTGGGCCAAAGGGTAGTACCATGTGAATGACAAACATCAAATATACTGTCAAAGGAGAATGAAGGACTAAACATCATGATCTTTTCAGACTAATGGTAGCCATATTCAAGGCTTTAGGACAGAAAGGCATATTAAAACAAGCAGAACATGGGAAATAAAATTATGGGAAGTATGATGCACATAATTCAGTACCTCTTATTTGACAGAATAATGGGTTATAGGAATGTACATGGTGTAATAGAGGAAAAACTGTCTGAATTTCCATAAAGTATTTGATACTTTCCTGGATTATGAACTTCTATTCAAGGTGGGTCAGATAGATCAATAAAGAAACTGAACATAATGGTAAACTAAGTTAATGGAGCTTTTGTAGTAGGTAGTGTAATGCGGGTAGTGAGAGGAAGAAGCATTCTGTAGTGGAACAAAGTTGCATGGCATTGTTAGTTCAGAGGCTAACTAAAAATATTGTTCCAAAGAATACAATAATTAAGTAGGATGCAATTCCATATAACAAAACGATGCACTTGAGGACAAATATAAAAAACCTGATCTGAAATTTAGGAGCGTTGTGAAAATTAAATGCAGGAAGACATGGACCTACCAGTCACTTCATTCTCAATATGATGCAGCTACTCGAAGGACAAGTATGATCCTAGATGTTACCAGCTGGGAAACCTCAGCAAAGAATGAGAATTACTGGTGCTGCCGCTCGACTTTGTTTTGCTTTGTGACTTAGAATGCTGTGTGCAAACTTTGTCATGCTTTCAAGAAAACCATTTCATATTGGCAGGGATTCAATGAAGGCTTATGAAGGGGACTGGGGAAACAGAAAACCTGCTATGGAAGCAGACTGTAGGGCATAATGTAACAAAAGCACAAGATGTTATTTGGCTCTCTCAAAAACATCCTTTTCACATAACTGCTAGTGTGAAAAATAACACTGAAATAAAAATTAAAATGCCTCAAAAAGTACAGGAATGACTATACCTGGAGAATTTTATCTGAATCAGATTTTTAATTGGGTTGGATAAGATTGTATTAGTGCTCAACTGACAGCTTGTAATAACTTCTGTTCTTTGAACATTTATACGTGTAAAATAATGTGTAAATAGTGTAAATCCTTCTGAGTTCTAACAATATTTTGAAAAGCAATGAAGAAATCCTTTAAAGGTTCTGTGATACAAAGGAATGTGGGATGAGTAGTGATGGAGATAATAAAAGAAAATTTTGAAATTGCTGTGAAGGTTGTTAGTTGTAATTGCTGCCAGGAGCTATTGAATTGTGAGGTTGCAGTGAGAATGGCGATGATAGGTAGGCTGTGCTACTGTAAAGATCTCATCTATTTACGTTCTTTCTAAATTTAATTTTTATTTTTTACATGTTATGTTGCCAGGAGCAGCACAAACTCAAGCTCTAGAGGAAGCGGAAGTCATTGCAAAACTGAAGGCCAAGATGACTCTGTAAAAACAAAAGCCTCAGAAGAATTGGGGCCTGAAGATGAAGAAACAAGTAAGATACAGCATTATTTCTGTAATGCTAAGGTAAAAATTCTGCTTTCGTATGTTCATGACTACCATTGAGCAAAATGGGTTTCCCGTAGACATGCATATGAAGGCAGAATACAGCCATAATAGAACATGAATTTTTTAGGAAAGAAAAAGGTACCAATCTGAAATAGTTGCAAATAAACATAAAGAAAATTAACTTATCCTCTCTTTAGTTCTAAAACCCTTAATCTTTTTTCTTAAAGATGTACGCTGCCCCAATTTGTATAGAAAAATAGAAAACTGCATTTTGAGGTTATAAATGAATACTAGGTATTTTGTTACATTTCTTTCAAGCTTTCACTGTATTTTGTTATACATGGTTGTCTTGCTCAATTCATTGCCAAAAGGCAAATGACTCGTTCCAGCAAAATCTTTGTCTTCTTAAATGCCTTTCAATAAAGGGATAACTCAGTTTCTGCCTTCAGAAATAATAGCTTTCAGTAAGCAATCAGTTGTTTCAACAGTATTAGCGCTATTTTTGCAGCTAAAGTTCTGATAGCGTAGAATATTAAGTATATTAAGGACAAAAATAAATACCTCTTTTTCATTGTTAGTATATTCACCTGGGCAACTAGATCAATTTATATCTATACACTGACTTTTATTAGTATCAGAATAGTATCTGAGATTACAGTAAAGTAATGTGTGGACTTTGGAAGGAATTGATCTAGGAATGCTAGTATCTAGGACTAATATCTAGGAGTCTAGTATCTAGTCCTAGTATCTACTAGGACTCCTAGTATCTAGGAGTGCTAGTATCATTTCAGATTTGCTTATGTTATAGATGTGTATCTAAATGAAATCATGTGATTTACTATAAAGTTGTTTAATCCAGGAGTTCCTGATGCATCTCCCAAGGAAGACACAAGTGCTGAAGAACTGAAAGCTACAGATGAAACTGTAGAGACGACAGAAGCATGTATGTATCTCTACTCTTTCAAATATAGTTACATGAAGAAGTAGAGAATGAAAACTGAATTTTCAATATAATCTCAATATGCATAATTTAACTTCTGTGACCATTTATAATGTCTTCTGAAATAGGTTAGAATCATTAATGGTGTGACTTATTTTCCCCAATATTTTCTGTTAGCTGTATCGGATAAACCTGGTCCTGAGCATTCTGGAATCCAACCAGAAGAAAATGACCCCAGTGTTGATGCTGTCTCTGGAAATGTAGGGGAAGAAGCTTCCTGTGAAAAAAGTGTGAATCAAGAAATGTCAAGTCAAAGTACTGAATCCACTGCCAACACACTTGCTGCGAACAATGAACCTCAGCTACACCCAGAATCCTCAGGGCTTGCACCTCCAGATGAGTCCTCTACTAGGACCTCAGCTCTCCAAGAAACTGATGACAGCGATGATGATCCTGTTCTGATCCCAGGGGCAAGGTATCGAGGAGGACCAGGACACAGGTTAGGGGAATAACAATCTCTGTTGCTGCGTGGCAAATTTTTTTTTTTTCTTTATGGAATATCTAGAAACCCATGCCTTGTATCCTTAAGTAAAATGAGTTATTCTTTGACAACTAGCCAACAGCTTGATGGCAGAGTCTAATTTGCCGATATGTAAGATGCTGATATATACAGAAAGAGATAAATCGCTATATTTTCCCTAGGCAGGCAAGTTCCTACAGATCTAATACCTGCTCTCTTGCCTGCTGAGTACTCCAGTGCTAAATATTGGTAGTTCATTTTTTAACATTCTCCCTTTAGTGGGAAATACAGAAAGTTCATAGATTTGCATACAGGTACATTTTCTGTTAAACGTACTTTAGGTGTTCTTCAGCAAAGCAAGAGCTTGTAACTGTTGTTCAGCAATGCTGTGTTTGTCTGTAGTACATACATTAAGAGCAATGTGTTCAATTTTTCATTCATCTTTTTTTCTGAAGGAGAAACTAATACTTTTCCTTTTGTTGGTTAATGAATATCACAATGTACAGCAGTAAAACAAAAAGATAGATTACTAGTTGTTGTGATTGGTAAAAGACACATTTAGTAAGCTTGATATATTTTTTTTTCTTGTAAAATATAAACAGCTGTGCATACTTGCTTGATCATTCAGTAAACCCCCAATTTGGTATTGCTGGTTTAATACCTTTGTTCACTAAATTTGATACTTGAACCTTGTAAAAGCTGTAATAATTATTTAAGCAACATCTTTATTCTTAGACTTAAGAAAATACGTCTTTTTTTGTTTCAGTGTCAGATGCTTTACCTTTACTCCTATCCTATTCAAAGGCAGCATTATCTTGATACTAATTTCTTATGCTAGCAATACAGAATCCTTACAGGAAGCATTACAATATGTATTCATTAAAAAATCAGAAGGAATTTTATAGTTGTGTTTAGAAAAAGTTTTGACTAATACGCAGTTATAAAATAAAAAGTCATAAGCCACCACATTGTCAGTAGTGACAAAAATAAGTCAGTTGTTGCATAAGTAATTCTGTCTAGTAAATGAGTTTTTATGAAAGCCAGTATATACAGATTCCATCATAATCCATTAATTTTCCATGCAATACTAAGTAATTGTAGGTAAATACCTAATGGCAGAACTAGTTTCTACTACAACACCAATATTCATTATGATCTAATGATTGAAATGCAAGCTGTGAAGAAAACATGCAGTTTTAATCACATCGTTGTTTTCAGGCAGGATTCTTAGCTTCTCTTCATGCACCTTATGTTGTCTCTATGATGTAATAGTCTTCATAGTAATGTAGTAAGAATGACACTTCCAGGTATCATATAGCTGTTACAATTTCCCACTAGTGGGGATATTTTAGATGAAGTTATACTTCATCTGACATATTTCTTTTCCTGCTTTATGTGCAGCAAGATTTCTTCCTGTAGCAGTTTAAATTTACCATATAGGAAAGATCATTCAAGCAAATTAATGGTATTATTAGAATTCTTTATGCAGCCTCCTGTTCTCTTATTCTTCCCTCAAATTTCTGACAAAAGTTGCTGTGTTGTCAGTACTGGTTTAAGATTGCCTCCAGGCTTTCATTACTCAGGTTTAATGCTTGACCAATTCATTTTATTCTACTTTTGTGTGTGTGCAAGAAGCAAATTTTTCTAGTTTCAGGTTCTGAGCAGTCAGATATTATTTACACTACATTCCCTCCTGTTCTTCCACTTCCAGGGTTTCTAAATACCCTCTGAGATACTGAAGTAAAACATCCTATGTGTGATCAAAGGAATTTGGATTTCCAGAGGGAAAGCAGGCACTGGTGGTCTTAAAGGCTAGCTATAAGCCATCTTAGTTTTTGTAGCCCGTATGAAATAGAGTGAAAGGAACTGGATGTCCTCTCTACTACTACTATGAATTCCTTTCATAAACTGATAAAATTTATTTAAACTCCCTCTGGATCATTAGCTAGCGGAAAGATACCTCAAAACATTGTTCCTATAATGGATGTAAATTGACTAAAATTAGTAATTTTGTTCTGTGCTAAGATAGTTTTGATTGAAATACTTTTTCATGCCCAGCGCATATTATTTCAGTGATGTTCATCCTGTCCATTTTCAGCCTTTATCTCACTAGACTGATTGCCAAGTTTTTCTCACTCTTAGCAGTAAAAAAATTGTGGTTTTCCTTCAGTCATGCTGGTTCCTGTCTGTTCTCCTCCATGTTCCACTTCTTTTGTGAACATGGTAGACCAGAATTTTATGCACACTGCACTGTTTGGCTTTTGCTAGGATTAATGGTATTACTGTCTGTCTAAGAGAAGATTCTGTGAGATACAAGTAAGCTGTAGTTACATACTTCTCTCTTGCTGTCTCATAGTGGTGGCTTGTGGTCAGGCACAAGATCAGTTAGCATACTGAAGTCTTCCTTATTTTGTAATTTCTAATTAATGTGTTCTTATCTTTGACCAGAAGGAAGCTCAGCAGTGTATGACTATCAATTTTATACTACAGAATTTCTACCCACCTCTTTTTCTCAAGGTCCTACAATGCCCTCTATATTCATAAAGTTACCCAACCTTATATCCTCAATGCACTGCATGAATACATTCCTATGTTTTGCTCAAAGACTATTAGCAATATATTAAACAAAATTGCCTGCAAGACTGGTGCTTAACTCCACCAGGATGCTTCCTATAGGCTTACATTTTCTCTTTTCTCACTTAGTAAATTGTGTAACCTAACAGTTCCTTTACTAAATCTCATTTTCTCAAGTTTATCTAATAATTTAGTTTCCAATATGTCATCTCATAAGATAATTAATGGCATTAATATAGAAATAATAAAGTAGATTTTTTCCCTTTCTAGAATATCTGGAGTGGAGTTGCTTTGGGGCTTGTTTGTTCTGGATTTTTCCTTTCTGGAGAAGGTTATAAGACTAGCCTGCAACAGTCTTACTTTTTGTGAACCTATTTTATGCAGTGGTACAAAAAATGTTGACTTCTAATTTTTGTCTGGGACATAAAAAGTAGGCTGTAGCCTTCTGAAACTGAATGATAAAAGCTGTATGACTAGTAAGTCTTTTCCAGTATATGTCTATACTAGTTTTATCAATAACCAATTTTAGGTTTCTTTAGGTTGTGTTTTTTATATACCTAATAACTAGCTATTGTCTGTATTGAGGAGAAACCCCACAGTTGGGGAAATGAATATACAGGAAACTCTCAGAGTCATTTTCCCACTGTAAAGTACAATTTTCTCCACTGAGAAAGGAAGGATAGGCTTCTGATTCTCTCCTCTGAAATCATGATCTTAAACTTCCTCTTAAGGAAAAGAAGTGGCTTAAACGCCCTTTTTATAGCTCTGTTGACAGTATCTGCCGTTAAATAAATTGAGAACTTCCTGCTACATCAACTCCACTGGTCTCAGTTTAGTTGTAGTAAGATGGATATAGATTTCAGATTTTTGAATGGAATGTTTTCAATTTTGCAAATCTAATATTTACAGAGCTTCCATTATTTGAATTTTGTTTTGGTACAAATCCAACTTTTAATGTTTTCAAACCAAGAGTTTGGTCTCTTTTTTTTTCCTCTTGTGTAATCTAGGAATAGATATGAGGGACAAATTCTTTTTATGGATGCTTATTAATCTCAAAACACAATGAGGATAGGTGGTTTCTCACCAACTAAGCTGAAAGTGAACTGTCAGGAAAGACTTTGCAACAGAAACACGAAGTTTACGCCTGCTTTACTATTTTGAGCAGGACTTGGAGTAGTAGCAGCAAAACATGGAAAAACAGCACAATCCTTTGGTTGATAAATTTGCTAAGTCAGCTAATGTTAACTAGGAATCAGCTAGAAATAATTTTAACACTGGAGGACATTTCTTCAAAAGAAATAATTGAGAATGTGATATCTGACTCTTTCCTGAAGCATTTCTGTAGCCACTGAGCATTGCTATAGGTAGGAATGGTGAAGATCAGTGACTGAAAGAAGCTAAACAGTTATTTAATTTTTTTGTCATTGGGCTAGTCAATGCGTGCTCTTTTCAACAAAATGTATAAGGAACTGTGCAGGTTATTTCTAAATAAAACAAACAAACAAAACCAAAACAAAAAACCACAAAAAAAACCAAACCTGTTTTGTACAGCAGAGCAGTTTAGCTAGATACTCAATGGAGAAAATTAATCTTCTGGGTATTTTAGGGAATTCATAGGAAAAGATCCCTTTTCTCACAAACACGAGAAGATAGGCAGGTATTTAAATCCTGAAGTATGCACATAGCATATCACATCTTCTTTAAAACTGACGAAGTCCAGCAAATTTAGTTGGAAGAGAGATTCATGACTTGCCTTAGCACCATACTTTGTAATCTGGGGGGAAAAAAAAAATCTATGCAAAATGAATGTTCTTCTTAATGCATTGATCTTAATTTTTGCAAATTAGTCAAAACAAATCAGGGCTGTTTTTCTACTTCAGTGACTGAATTAATTGTGTTTGGACTTTGACAGAAGCTGGTCTATGAGCAGAGGCTAAGCCTGGCAAATGCAAAATTAGGAGATTAAAATTTCAAACAAAAATTAAATATGAAATTGAATGGTTATGCAGCTGCTTCCACTTCTGCTACGATCTATGAAGAGTGACTGCTTTTCTAGATCAACTTTGTGTACTGTTAACGTAATCTGAATACTGTTTTTGCTGAATTCAAGGCAGTCTCATATACTAACACTGAGGAGGAGTCTTCTCAGTTGGAATACATAGAGCACATTTTGTAGTAGATGCTAACCTTTTAAAAACATGATACTCAGCATTTTTTTATGACTTCAGTTGTTGTTCCCTTTACTAGATATAATATCAGAGGAACAGCGATAGGTGATAGAATAATGAGGTAATTAATTATTTTCTTCCTCCCCTCCTCATTTCCATATAATGGATTTATCAGGTTCTTGGTTTTCATATCTAACTGGCATTTTAAGAATTGCTATACTTTAAGTGCTATGAATTACAGAGCATATTGCTTGAGTTATATGTAGCTGCATGTATTGCATGGAAATTGAAAAGAAATGGCAGTGTATATATTTAACAACCTATTAACCTTTTCATTGTGTGCCACAGAAATTAATGCAATTTGAAAAGTATGTGGTTTGTGAAAAGCAAGTACTTTTTTTTTTATTTAGCTGCTGAGGAATGTGTTATATTTGCATGTGCCACTGCTGACTTGTTTTTTCTGGTAGTAAAAGACACCTAGTTCTGGACAAAAATATAAGAATACATGTGCCAAAGACTGTTTCTATTTTTTTCCTGAACAAAGTTATGGAACTGAGCATAATTATTAAAGCTATATTTGATAATATATATTTAGTAAGATACATGCTAAAACATAATATTTCTTTTAATGAAATTAAAATGTCACTTGCTGTCATATTCCATATTGAAATACTTGAGTGAATTAATTGTAAGAACATGTAAGGCAATTTGAGCAATTGTGTTTGGCCATACACCATAAGAGGGAGAAACTAGCTACCATGATTTAATGCCAAAGGCTATATATAAGGGAAATGGTGCAAAAATTCTGATAATGAAAATTAACAGCTTGGCTTTGTGTGGCTGGAAAGGAAAAGGCTCAGGATTTGATTAAATAAAAGACTTAGGCCACATCCTATAATTTAAATGCCTTCAGGAAAATAGCACAGACATGTATTTCTTTTTCTTATAGTCCAATCTTATCTGCAGTTGGAATACATGGATTTAACTTGGCAATTTTCTTAAACTTTCAGGAACCTGTGTACTTTCTGTGCTTTTAAGTGTCACGATAGGCATTCTTTCTGTATAACAATGTTCACTATGGAGTTCTTCAGCTATTCAGCACAATCCATGGGAATATTTGTTTCATATTGCTATAAATATAAAAATAAATGATGCAATCAGTATAGAATTTCTTATCAGTATATTTTTCTTTGATTTTCACTGTCATTCTGCAGTATATCATGTGAAAACTTAAAAATGTTTTGTAGCTGAGAATACTTGAAATATTGATTGTGTTAGAAGGCTGGGAAATGACTTAGTGTGTTACAGTAAATGTTTTATATGATTAGTGGTGAAATAACTTGCGCTTCAGGGCAGAGTCAGTATGCTGTTGACGTGATGGTTTTGTCCTTGGTTTTGAGCTGTCTTTTGCTTGAAATTTGACAGCAGCAGTAAGTCTTTTCCATAGGTTCAGAGGCTTCTAAGGGAACATGGTTGCCTGGAATTAAAATTAGAAATTTAATAGAATTTTGATATTTAGGAAAGAGTTCTATTTTAACATCACAGCTGTGGGTTAACCCCAGCAGGCAGTTCCACCCTACACAGCTCAATCACTCTCCCCAAGTGGGATGGGAAGAAAATCTGAAAGGTAAAATAGTGAGGGAACTCATGGATTGAGGTAAAGACCAGTACAATGGCTTATTAATTAGTCACCTTCCTGAGTTGAATTTGACTTTGGTGATGAAAGCCAGCATGTTAAGAAACATGGCTGGAATTCTTGGGCAGGAGAGTGGTAGCTGGCAGGTGTATTCCTCTACACATACAGCAAAGAAAGTACCATAAGGCAAACTAGTCGTTATAAGCCTTAGGTTCTGTGCAGTTGTTTGGGATGGAGAAAACATTTCAAAAGACGTCAACAAGGGGGAGAAAAAAATTAATTAAAAGAGCAGAAGAGAAGGAACCAAGGTTTCCAGTACTTAGCAAAAAGAGACAATGTTTGTGTGTAAGTAAATTTGGAAAATGAAGAAGTTACAAAAATCCTTAATTCTGGAGAAATCAAATACTGTGCTCAATACTCAGTACAGAGCTGGGATAAGAGGGATGGTAAAAGGAAGCAAGCACTGGTGAGCTTTGCCAGCAGCAAAGGATATGATTGCTCTGCAGTAATGGTGTTTGGAAGAAGCAGGGTTATCTAGGGTACCAGACGAATTTTGTGGCAGCCACTACATCTGGACCTTTAGTGAAACAAAATTTGTAGCCAAATTCCTGTAGATTATTTACAAATTCAGTTGATGGGTAGTTGTTTGGTTTTGTCTCTATTGGAAAACATATCAGTAATTTTTACTGTCTTTCTTCTAACTAGTAGATGATCCTAGTTGTTTTAAAACATGCTGGGCTAGTTAGCCAGAAATTTTGGGGTAATATAGCTTGGGAACTGAGGCCTGCAGCTTGCTCTCTCTCAGAAAAATTTTTTAAAGGGCAATATGTGACATACTGTGCTTTGAGAAACTAGTTATTTAATTATGAAAAATGCATTGATTTTAGTTTGTTGTTTGTTTGTTTGTTTTAATCCTTACTGCACTTCAGAATTTCTAAACATACAGAAAATGTCTTATGTGACAATTTTTTTAAGGCTTACTTTACACATTTACATTTTTTCCATTTGTCTCTATAATACATCGCTGCGGATGAGCCTGCATCACAGGGATTTTGTGGGGTTGTTTGTTTTGTTGAGTTTTTTTGAACCTATGTTTAGTTGAAATATTATAATGGCATCACTTGTAAATCTCTATTCCGTTCATCTAAGGCTCAATTTAAACATTTCATTATGTATGAATACATAATGTGACTATATCAATTGATGGAGTTGCCTGAGGAGTGCATGAATTTCGTTATTTGACATTCTGTGCTTGGAGGAGTATGCAAGTTGGAAGGGAAGCAGCAGCTCACAGTCAGGTTTAACTTAGGCTGAGCTTTGGAACAGTACAGACTGCCTAGTGTGCTTCTGTATCTACTTGATGCTTCAAGTGATTAGTCTACTATCTAAGCTTATGTTGGCAGAGACAGCAATTGCTTATCATAAATACAAATGAAAATTAAAAAGCCACAAAACCAAATATGTTGGATTTCTTAACTGTTGTGGGGGTTTTTTGGGTTGGTTGCTTTTTTGGTGGTTTTTGTTTTGATTTGTTTGTTGGGTTTTTTTGAGTGTCTTAAAAGCATAGAAAATCTGTACTTACGGGAAAGTTGTAATTCTCTGAGAGAATCCTTTTTCCTGCAATGTTCTTTGTCCTGAAATGTCATTAGATTGGGCTTATATGTGTATTTTCTGGAGACTTGCCTCTGCCAGGTTCCTGCCTTTAGCAGTATGTTACTAGAATGCCTCAGAATAGTTTCACAGTTATATGATAATATATCACAGTTATATGTGTGTTTGGCTCCATTCTCCTGTTGAAGGTAATCATTGACTTTACAAGGTAACTAAATATAAATCTTCATGCCTTCTAAAATAAGACCCAAAATCAGGATTTTAAATTCATAGCTGAGTTTACTCAGTAGATAGTTTTTACCAGAAGTTGCTTTGTGCTTCTACTTTTATTTAAAAACGCATGATTCTCACTGCTGAGAGGTTTTTGAATGTCTGTATTCAAGCCTAAGGGGATTTAAAGGAGGAGATTAATTTTACTAGAGATGCTTAGATGAAAAATTATGCTAGAAACTACATTGGGTTACCAATTAGTTACTTTAATGCCATTTTATAATCCCAAGATTTATTACTGCTATCTAGTAACTCACTCTTCTGAAAGAGCTAGACAAGTCTACTGCTTTATCAGTCCTAATGGTGTTTTAACTTCTCGGCTTCTTCACTGCACATATTTTATTATGTAACTAAGGTGGATAAATACACTGAAAATACAAATAGCAATCACAGGCAAGTGTAAGGCTAGCAGGCATGCTCTGAAACCAAAAGGGTCAAAGGATCTTACTGTGCTGAAGAGCTGTATGTGTTGTTCCCAAAGCTGTGTGATCACTGATGGAGTTGGTAGAGTAGTTCGTATCGCATGCTTCTTGCTTTTACTTTCTCACACCATCTTTTCTAAGAGCAAGTGCAAAAACTTGCTTTCTAAAAGCAAGTGCAAAATGTCCAAATAATTGTTTAACGTTTGTGTGTTATGTAGTCTATGATATACATGCCACCTTTCTTTTTCCTTCACATAGAAGTAAACTGAAGAGGAGAATAATTATGTGATCTTGAAAGCACAGTAGATCAAGAATATGGGCTTTGTTTTTTTCCCCCTCAATTGTATGAAGACTTTGTGAAGAATTTTCTTAAATCTATTGAAAATTAAAGTTGAGACTCCATATATTATAAGGGCTAACTAACAAATACAGTATATTTAGTGTAGCATAAAAAGGAGGAACTAGAAGATTGCATAGATATGAGATATTAAGGGGATAGAAAACTCTCACAAAGGAAATAGTAATAGTCTATTTTTTATTATGTATTATAATAAGTAGTCCACAGTTAAGTGCATCTATTAGCTACTGCTTACAAATCTTTTCTAGTTTCTATAAAAAAATAAGTATTAAAATATCTTTTAAAAGCTTACCTGTATTAGGTGATCTGTCTCAGTGTGACAATTTGTGGTTTGTTTGTTTTCTGCTTTTTTGGGTTTTTTAAATATATATTAATGACTCTTTATTTGCATTAATTTTCCTTCTTTGCCTAGCTGTAGGATAGCACTTTACCTTAATATTTTCTGGTCCAACTTCCTCCTATGACAAAAATGAAACAAAAATATAAGCAGCCCACTGGCTGGGAGAATTAGTTATGAGATGGATCTGGTGTGTTTTTTTTCTGGAAAAGAGGACTTACTGCAAGAGTCCCCAGGATCAGTGGCTAAAACACCATCTCACATTACTTGTGGACAAATTCAGTTTACTAGCTTTCTGGTAGCAGTGTACTGAGGTTGCACATCTATTCAGTTCTGGCTCAGTTTTCTTTTCAGGATCATATAAATTCCTGTAAAAGTTTGTATCCGTGCATCCTGCTAAAATCTGTACCTTCTCCTTCTTGAAAGTGACACTCCCCTTGGACTGTGTTCAGGATCTCTATGCAACCCTGACATGGAATAAAAGGATAAAAGAGTTAGGTGCAGGTGCTGAGATGTGATAGTTTGGTTACAGCTAGAATTAGGGGGGATCTGCAAACTTAAGAGCTAAACAGGAAAAATTTGGCACCAAGGTCTTTTAATAGATAATTCAAAAAGTAGATTCCTGGAATTAAACATTCACAAAACTAAACAGACAATTTAGCTTTTTTTAATTTGCTATGCTGGGAAATCTTCAGCTGTATCCCTCACTGCTATTGGATAGTTGCTACCATAATTGATCTCAAGTCATCTCTTGCCTTAGTGGAACTTTTTTAAAGCTGTCTAAATCTTGAGTCTTGTCATATAGAAATAGTGAACAGAAATACACTTAAAATTTTTGGGAAAAACCAAATCACTCTGGAAGGTGGACTAGATCCTTAATAAGTTTATAAGACTTCTGTTTTGGCATAGATTTTTCACTTCAAAATTTTGTTACCTCATTATGGTTGGAGGATGTCTCCTGCACTGAAGAATAAAATAGCATGTGAATTTTGCCAATAGCTGAAGTTTGTTCTTCAGCGGAGGAATAAAATCTGGCATCACTTGACATACCCCTGTCTTGTATGCGTGTTCTAAGCCAGGATGGAAGTTAGTCTGTAATTTTACATTTGGGATAATGTTGATGTCTGTTGCAAACTGAAGGATACTGTGTTCGAGTGCCTAATTATTATGTTAAAGTCTTTCTTGATAGCCCATTTCAGTGTTTAGAGATGGACTCTCAGTAGTGTTCTCTGTCTGCAATTTTTAGAAGATCTGCTGTTGCCCGCATTCAGGAGCTCTTCAGGAGAAGGAAAGAAAGAAAAGAAATGGAAGAACTGGAAACATTGAATATTAGACGTCCTTTAATAAAGATGGTTTATAAAGGTCATCGGAACTCCCGAACAATGGTACAAACTCTTTGTCTGTTTTGGGAACTCTGGAGATTTTGTGGTCTGAGTCAGCGTAGCTGCCATATGCTTGCGAGAAAGGATGCTGTAATGTATCACAAGCACTTTTTTCTTTTATATTCAGTTGGAAGCCACACAGCTTGCTCTAAATTAAAATTAAAATTAGTATGACTCATGTGTCACCATGCTAGGCATTTAAGTTTCCTTGGGTTTAAGAGTCTCTCCCCTTAACTTCTTTTGAAAACTTTGGTATTTTTCTTAACTTCTTTTTCATTTTGTCTGTTGTCTTCAGTGGTATAAAATGTGCCTGCCTTCAAAATTATGATTTAATCCTCACTTTGCCTTACAAGCTCTTTAACATTAAAGATTAAATAATGATTTTGAACAGCTTAGAAGGCAAAGTGAGGATTAAATAACAGTTTTTAAGAGCCTTGACATCTCTGAATTATAAAAAAAGGAAATAGTGCTAGTTACTAAATCAGAATCTAACTACTAGATACTCTTGTTCATACAAAATGCTGCATTTTAAGAAAAATACAGTTACTGTGTTTGTAAAGCTGTGGTGCATGAGCAGCAAATGCTGTTTTCCTTGTAATTTCTTTTTTCACTTTTTATAGTATTTTGAAGATGTAGTTCTAGTACTAGTTCTGAGTACTAGGTGGTATTTTGTAGAAGCAGCAGGTGTATTATTTTGCAGGTGATCTAAGGAGTAGTCCACCTGCAAAAGCTGTTTTCTAGAGTTTGCATGAATGGCTTTGATGACAGGAGAATGCTTCAGTAAATGCCTGTTTCAGTCTACAGAAGTAACAGACTTAGAATAAACTTTTATTACTGACAGAGGTTTGCATTGTGTTTCAGAAATTAATTTTAATTGTTCAAAACCGCATTAGTTTAGAAGTCATAGCATGAAGCACTTTGTTGTTAAGAGATATTAAGACTAAGCTTGCCCAAGTAGTCTTAATTCAGCCTGCATCTGCATATGTGTTGTTACACAGATTATGTCACTGATTTTGTTGTTTGGTTTCTTTGGGATGTGGGTTGGTGTTTTTGCCTTTGTTTCACATGAGCGCCTATGACAAGGAATGCACACAATGAAAGACAATGAAATCTTGCCTGTTGGTTTCTGTGGTGACAAACTTCCTTTTGATCGATGCCCTCTCCTGCAAGGCAAGGCCTGATGGTATTTCTCTTTTAAATTTGTAAAGGAGACAGCTTAGGTGTTATCTCCTACACACCTAAGCAGCCCAGGGATAAATTGTCAATTACATGAACTATTTTAATGCGTACAGATATGGAGAGTGTATTAAGGTACTGCAGACAAATTGATTAATTCTGGTACTTCCTTACTTTTGAGAACTTAATTTTGCACTCTTACAGTTTTTTAAATAAGCATATTTAAAGTGTCATTCTTACATTGTCAGAAAGCAAAAGCTAAGTAGCATGCATTGATATTTCCTTGCACCATTGACAGGGTTGGAATGTTTTCCTGTTCATCCCGCAGATCCCTGACATTTAACAACTCAAATGATGTCATTAGAGTCCTGGGTGTTACTGGGTTTTCATGAACCAGACCTAGGAGTGTGGCAGTAGGGAGTGTGTTATTAGTGGGGAATGATGGGGAGTGAGATATCCTGTTTCTCTTGGAGGTAAAAAATGCTTTTGTGAGCCCAAACTTCCTTTTTCCTTGAAAACAAAATTTTAAAATGTAGTTTCAAATCTGTTTATTTATGTGGTGCTAAAATTAGGTTTTATGAATATTAGAAATGTAAAATCAGTAGTTACGTAACAATACAAAGGAAGCAGGAAAAGGTTGTAATTGAGAACTAAAATATAAACTTATTTATCATTAGAGATATTTTAGATGTACTTCTAATAGGATAATGAAAAATATACACTAAGAGGAGCTGTAAGACAAAGCTGCCAGAAGATGAGTATATTGGAAACACGTCTTTCACTACAGAATTAGGAATGCAGTTTCTCTGGCCCATTTTTAGACTTCAGGATGACTTCATTGCACTGACTGCAATCATTGGTGCATATTTTCTGTAGACAAAAATCTAGCAAGCCTGAAATTTAAAACGGGGCATACTCATGCTGGAAATAAAGTACACATTTTAACAGCAGTAAGGGTTAATAATATGCTTAATAATGTCATTCTTTATCATGATGATTTTTAAATCAAGATAGCTGGGGCAAAGCACAGAGCAAGACAATGTCCTTTTCTTCAGTGCATTTACTGAGAAAACTGTGCAGAAAGAAAGATAAGGATGCAGGTGCTGTCCTCTTTAGAGCTGTATTATGATGTGTTACTTTGGAAATAATTCCATAGTGGAGTTCTGTGTAAATGGTCTCAAACTCAATTCTCTCCCTTATGCCGGAGATAATCTTAAATACCAAAGATTAGGAAATTACTTCATGCTAAACTTCAAACATTGTCCATCATCTGTGTGAACTGTGAAAGCTGCTGCATAGGAAACTTCTGTTTACATAGGTATCTCTCTTGCCCAGTTTATGCCAATTTAAAGAGATCGTAAGAGGTACTGGTAACTGTGTGAAGTGTAATTTTGTGTGTAGGGTTACGTTTTTAACTTCCAGACTCTTTTCTCCAGCACAAATACCAGACTTTTGTGGAGCTTTCAGCTCACATTTTGCACTGAGTTTTGACATTTCTTGAAGCAACGTGCCTCCTCCTGCTGCCACTTCATCTAGCCTCTCACCCTGTAGACGACATAGGACAGCAATGGAGAAAGATACTGCCATTTAGTCTATTCCTCTTTTAAGACAGCTTAACAATGGTTATTTTAATGTCCTACTTTGAGTAAAATCAGAAATTATTTCTGAAGAAGATTTTAATCATTAGTGAAGGAAGTCACCCGTTCTTCTTTGCTGAGACTAATTGTTTGAGTTACATCTTTCTAAGAAGGGAGGGCAAGAGATATCTTGGCATGGAAAGATTACTGTACATTTAACAAACTTAACAGTTGCTTCTTGAAATAAATATTCAGGGGTGGCTTTTTTGGGCTCAGAAATCACATAAGCCGCATTATTTCAGGCTGTTATCAAAAGGGTATCTTGAATGTAATGGGTGTGGAATAATATCAGCATTATATTTCAAGGAGATAGATAGCTAATACTACTGCCACTTTTTCTGGCTTGCCATTTCTCTGTCTTTTATATGATCATTTTCACTGTAATGCTACTCTGTTTCATAGGACACAACTGCTTCAGCTACCTTCAGTTCCAAAATTCACGCAGATCTGTGAAATACTCAAGGAGTCTGGCTTTTCACACTGAATTAGTAAACACACAATTAATAAATAATGCAGCATTTACTACACAAATAAATTATTTATAAATAAATAACAACTAAGAAATTAAAATAGTATGTTCTAATATAAATATGAATCCATAAAAAATATAAGTAATGTGTAAATGATTATCAGATAATACATTATTCTCATAACCCTATGGCAATACCATGTTCTGGGGAGAAGGATGGAAACAAAGAAAAAAAGTTTCAGATTTATTGATATGCTTTTCTCCCAAGGACTTTTTCAAGTAGAGTACATGTCGAGTTAGCTATCTTGGCATTGACTATATCTGCTGTTTTCTTCTGTTCTCAGAATTGGGGACAAGACAGTCTAGCCATTTTGAGGGAAGGGATGATCACTTCAGTAGAGAAGTGTTCACAGCATAGTTAGCAAATGCATATGCAGATGAGACTATGAATATTTATGACATGTAAGAGAGTAGGTTTAAATACCTACTGAATTACAGCATTTCACATAAGGGAAATAGATGATGCCATAAATCTTCATTTAGTATACTAGCCTAAAGCATGAGCACACTGTTCCTTAAATCCCCTCTTTTCCTTTTACACAGATGATGTTGTTCCTCTCTTCATTGGATGAAGAGAAGGCTTGTGTTGGTGGCAGGGGAAGAAAGGCAGAATGTGACAGGAAGCCTTTGCCGTCTGTCCCAAGACGGTCTGCCTGCACCAAAGGAGGCCTTCCATCAGCCTTCCTTAGTGCTGTCAGCTTCCTGGAGAAGCTGCCAGAAGGGAAAAGCCCAACTGCAGGTTGTCTGTGTTACTTCACTGACAAACTTTACGGTTGTGGTCTGAGGTGGCTGGTTTTCTGGAAGCCTTCTCAAGGACTGTGGATCTTTCTTCAATAGCCTTCAGTCAATGGCCCAGTTGTGTTCACTCATAAATAGATATGCAAACTTGCGATGCCATATTTGTGATATTCCTCCCATCTGTTCCAGTTTATGAAAAACACTTGAGTAATTTGTGCATCTTTTAATAAAAATTATTACCATGTTATTTTCAGAGGTGTAGAATTTATTCCTTCAAATGTACGATATACAGATGTTCAAATGGACAGTTCTCCAATAAGAGAAGTCTTCCTTGAATGTTTTAATTATAGTTGATTATAATCCAGGGTCAAATTACCCTGTGATAAATAACATAATAGTTGGAGGAGTTAGCTGTAGGCCAAACCCAAAGATAATCCAATTATAATTTCTGATGGGTGATTTAAAAACTGATGTAATTTGTGTGATGCTAGTCAGATCAGTGCAAAGTAAAATTCCATAAACTGGCCTAAGATTACATTTATTGTTAACAGTAGGCCCTCCAACAAGTCACTGCCTTTGCAAGATAGGCTTTACCTCGCTCTCTATATTTATACACAGCAACATGTGTATTAAAAAAGTCCATGTTTGCCATGTATTACACGAACTCTTTGTGATAGTATGGGAACATTACTGATATGTGACAAAAGTTAGCCATATCACTTCAAACATTATGCAAAGGTGCTTGGATACCTCAATGAAGTAATGATAGGAACAACCATATGGAATAGAATGCATCATTGCTGTGTCAAGAAAATGATGATATTATTTGTTCTATTTACGGGGAGAGATGCTTCTACTTTCATCTGTGATTACTGTAATAAGTGGAGCTGAAGGGTCGCTTCTACCTGGATGCCTTCCTTGTTCAGTGGCTTATAACTTTAATTTTGGCCTTTAGTTCTTATGTGATTATTGATTTCATGACCCTTTTTCAACTGTCAGGCCTGGCGGATACCCGGTGCCCCGCTCCTTCCCACACACCACCCCCCACCTCTCCCCGCCCAAGCCCATAAACCTCTGTCTCATCTCTTCTCTTTCACTCTAAATGGAAGATGCCCACCAAGGGATTAACCTGTCCCCCCAGTTAACCTTCCCAACTCTTCCCAAAAGCTGTGGAGATCTATAACCATCTGGATTATCTTTTTTGATCATTCTTCATTAAATGTATCCTTTAAATTTTCTTAGATGATGTTTTTGCAAATGTAGCGCTCTTACTTCAGAGCCAGTGTTATTGCAGAAATGGGAGTATGCTCTTTGTGCTTTCCACTAGATAGCCTTATAATTTTAATTTTTACTGCAGATAAAAGAAGCCAATTTTTGGGGATCTAACTTTGTCATGAGTGGTTCAGACTGTGGCCATATTTTCATATGGGATCGACATACTGCTGAACATCTCATGCTGCTGGAAGCTGATAATCATGTGGTGAACTGTCTTCAGCCTCATCCATTTGACCCAAGTAAGATGATAATTTCATGTTCAGCTTATCAGTAGTAAAGCATTTTAAAATCTCAGTTTAAATTCTTTGGTCAATGGAGGATTGTAATGATTAATGAACTGTTGTTCTTTTTTCCCACATAAATTAGATAATACTGCTTTTAATTTGTCTTTCACTAATGACCTTTGACCCTTACTTAATAATGTCTTGGAATGAAAATGTTACTGACACAGTATTTAAAAGAAGTTAAAATGTAGTAAGAAGAATCTCTTGTTTCTCCCCTCAGTCCATTAAATGTTTTCCATTACACTAATGAGGGAAGTGTAGGGTCACTGAAATGCCAGCAACACTTTGGGAATCCATTCTGGAATCATCTCTGCTTGGCTCTATTCAAAAAATTAATTTAAGTAGGTGTCTAAGTCTCATTGGCTTCATGAGATTAGAAGAATAAATAAAATTCATAGAAATCTATTAATTTGTACTTAAAGGAAAATATTTGGGGGGGGAAGGACCCAAGCAGTAGAAGGAAATGTGTATCATCTGACTTGTAGATGGAAAATCTGAACCATTCTCCAGCTTCTGACACAGTCAAAGTATTCATGTTACTTCTTTTTTCCATAGCTTACATAGCTGTAAAGTAACAGTCATAAATAAATAAGCAAATAAAGTTCTTATCATAATACCAGAAGAGGATGGGTTTTTTCAGGCAATTTGTGGAAACATGGAATACTGCCCTGCATTGCATAACCTGTGAACTTTTAAATGCTTAATTGAAATTGCGTTCCTGTATGTGTTCAGCTTGTGTGGCTAGGTTGGGCACTTGTCCTCGGTTCAAGACTTCTTTTGGAAGTACATTTCAAATGCCCTGTAGCTTTACTGCTTTACAGCAGCCATTTTCCTGTCACACATTGAAAATGTAATGAAGAGGTCATTTTTCTTGTAGGACAGTTAATCTTGTAGAGTTTTCCAGTTCCTGAGAACTTCCTATGGAATTTTTACTTTTGTAGCTGTTCTGCGCAATGATCTAGAGAATGTTCTGCATCTTCATTTTTTCAGTATTTTAACAAGTGTTTATAAGAGCATCCGTTGCTTTTTTATATTTGAATATAAAAAAAATTTACATAAAATACACTAAAATTGTCAAATATCAAAACACATTTGAAATTAGCTCACTTCTGTCTTTGCTTCTGGGTCTACAAATCCTAAGGCTTTGTTATTAATGCATATATTTATCAGGCTGTCAGCAGAATTATATTAGTAGCGGTAGGAAGGTTTGTTCTTACTTTCCGCTCCTATCTTATTTATATTCTGGTGCACTTTTTATTTAAAACAGAAGGCTCTTGCTGTTTGTGTTTTCTTCTTATGTATATATTAAAAAATGAACCTGTGGTTCAGACCTTATAGGGAGAAGTAGTAATTATGTAGCTGTTATGTATGTTCAACACTGGAAATGACATTTGCAAGTAAATGCTTCAAGTAAAGTATTTTTCTTCAACTCCAGTTAAGTGCAGAAAATACTGGTAAAGGCATCACACATTTAATATGGAATTACTATTACTTCTAGTTCTGGCCTCTTCAGGTATTGATTATGATATAAAAATTTGGTCACCACTGGAAGAATCCAAGATTTTTAACAGAAAACTTGCAGATGAGGTAAGCACCTTTTCTCCTTTTTCACAGTAATGTTGAATCTTCCAGTTCTATAAAAGCCTTTGGTGCAAATTACTATCATTGAATTAACAAAGTTTCTAATGTTCAACAAATGAGCCACAAATAAAAATCTGCTCTTTCTAATAGCTAGCTTTCCTATCATTGGTAAGATTTCGTTAACTTTCCTAGAAATTATATGATATGATCTGGTATTATATACGTGAAAGAAGTTGGAAAAAGTATGAACAGTCAGATATAGAAGGAAGACTGGCAGGAATTGAGAAATTAAGGTTGTGCCTGTCTTTAAACAAACAAATTATCTGAAGGAAATACAGTGGTGTACTGAAGAACAGGAATGCAAAAATCAATCCCAGTAAATATTCTGTGGCATATGGTTAAGGTTGCAACTTGAGAACTTCATGGAATAAAGCAAATGTTGCAAGCCAAATCAATTATAAAAGTCCATATGTAACACATTATTTTCATACTCTTTAAGCAATAACAGTGTATAAAGCAGCTGGCCTATGGTGAACTTATAGTTGATTGCTGAATAATCACATTTTAGTGATTTACATAACAATCTATTAAAATGTTAGATGCTTTTCTGTAAGTTATGTATTGGGGCAAATTTGGCTGTGGGGTTGTTTGGTTGGGGTGTTTATTTGTGCAGTCTCTTGGACAGCAGGGTATATAGTAGACTGGGGTTTTTAAAATATTATTTCTCTGTGTTAGTGCTATATATATTTAAAACAAACAGAAACCCAGAACCCTTAGCCACAAACAACCCATATTCCCTTGAAACTCCCCGCCACTTGTGAGTTTTGAACCTTCCCCATTATAGTAACACCGAGTGAAGTGATACTTCTTTGTATATTGTATGATAGTTTTAATCTATGGCATGTTTTGGAGTCTTTGAGAGTTAGTTAGAAATATTGCTAAACATAAATGTGTGCTTACAGCAATTGTTTCACTGATCTTTGTGAAATGTAATTTTTAATAACAAATTATTTAGAGATGTAATTATTTTTTAATTAAAAGATGTAAAACTTTCAAAAGATTTGGCCACAGGATGGTTTGTAATTTTGCATAGTTTTTGGTTTTTAATTTAATCCCTGTATTGAGGTAGCTATGTAAAAGACAAGAGAGGTTCATAGAAATAAAATAGTTTTCACTGTTACATTTGGCTAAAGTAAGTGTCCAATTCTTAAACTGAATTTTTCATAGAAGAAAAGGTATAGGGAGAAAGCATTGTGCTTGAGGGGAAGTTCAGTATAGATACACAACCGTAATTAAAATTAAGAGGCCATAACTTCAGTGAATAGGAAAAGACAGTGGGGATGGGAACAAATCTCTTAATGGAGAAAAAGCATCAGAAGCAGGCTGTCAGTGCACTGGAGAAATAGGAGGTGAAAGAGGAAAAATTCGCAGCCTGCTGTCTTCTCAGTTTGCTCCGCTTAGGGAGTGATCAGCTGTGCAAATAGCCTGGTAAGCAGAGGAAAATGACAGAAAACAAGTGCTTTGATTTGACCAGGAGAAGGCCACTGCAGACATCTGCAAGAACATGTTCCTCACAAAAGGAAGAGGCCTGAGGAGTCTCAGGGAGGAAAAGAAATGCATTATTTTCCTGCCTTACAGCAACTGATCTGGGAGGAAGGACTGAATAATAATCAGAACTTGCCTCCATCTAAAGAAATTTTATACTTAGTGACAGGAAAAGAATGTAGCCTTAAAGGTGAGAGGCAAGCTGAAGTGGGGGCGTCGAACTTAATGGGAAAACAAGAAGGATGGCAAGGAAGTACCACAGGGAAGGAAGGAATTGAGGCAAAAGAGCTCAAAGTGTTGGTTAGTGGATTTTTTTCCTTGAAACTAAGGCAGAAGGAGCTGCCTCTTTCAAGTTACTTACAGGCAGGTAGTAGAACTGTTTAGAAAGAATTATGGAGCTGAAGAATCTTCCTGAACTAGAATAAAGAAATTGCTTGTGTTCTGTGGATTTTCTCCAGAAGTTTCAAGCAGTGTGAAGGCAGGAGTTCAGGGTAACCTCATCTCTTTTCCTTCGCACATTCTTGGCCAGAGATGGTGCTAGAACTTTTTTCTCTACAGTAGTTGCCATCTGTAACAGCTTTTTCTCTCATCAGTCCTCTTATTTCTTGCAAGATCTCATTTCCAGAAGTTTTTCTCAGTTGCTCATCTACCATGTATATGGACAACAGAATGAGAATCTTACTAGAACATTCTTTAGATGGACAATTAGATGTATGTAGGCAGTCCACTGTCTGACTTCTCTTACCACATACAATTGGTGTAACTGCATTTTAGTAACAATTATTAAAATATTGCTCCCCTATTGTAATTTTGGACTCAGTAAATGCCTTTTGCATAGGAACTTTGTATCTACAAACCTATATTGTTGCAGTACAATTTTGTCTTTATTTTTGATGCTGTTTGTATCCCTTCTCTGCTTCCAGGTTATAACACGCAATGAATTAATGCTGGAAGAGACCAGAAACACTATTACTGTTCCAGCTTCTTTTATGTTACGAATGTTGGCTTCATTGAATCATATAAGAGCAGGTGAGAGGCTTCTGAAGAGCTTGTCCACCACATTGGTCTAGGAAATAGCAGATGGATTGGCAAACCATCAAGATCTTCAGCTGTCTGGGTCTATACTTGGGGTTGGTGAGAAGATTCAAGGGTCTCTTAGGAATTGCTTCTTTAGTGTGAGACTTGCAACATTTTTGCAGCTGCTTTTTTTACTTTAAAGAGCAAGAAAGGAACAAAATATATATTTAGATGTTACCATACTTTCCACCCTGAAATACCTTATTTGCAATGTAGTACTAATTAGATGTTGAAAAATACTCCCTTTACTAAAGAATGATCCTTATAGTGAGTCCTGTGTGATTGGAAAGCTATTGAGGATGACTGGAATGAGCTGCAAGATAAACTGACTGTCATTGTGGACTTGGAATTGTCTAGGGTTGAAGGAGAGGGTCAAGATACAAGACTATGGGAGATATTAATGAGGCTGCTGGCAGCTGTTCTGGGGCAGCAGGTACTAGGCTGTCCCTTCAGCGAAGGGGCAGTTCCCCAGAGCTGAAACTGGTGATATGAGGGATTGCATGGAAAGTCATTGTTGGGAACTGATGTTCCTGGATGTTAATGCTGGCAAAGTTAATTGCAGTGAAAATGAAGATGTAGGAGAATGGAGAGACATCATACTGGGTAGGAAGCAAGGAGATTAAGTTTTGGGAGGCTGGTATGATGTGTGGAGTGGAAGCTTAACAGAACTGTAGATGAAGGTGAAAGTGACTGTAGATACTAAATATGGGGACTCTGGCAGTGGCTTAGCAGGGCAGTGGACTTACAGTGATGAGGAAGGAAGCTCTTCCTGGTAGCAGCTGCTGCTCTGCTTTCACCTCTTGCTCATCTGTGAGAATAAGAGAGCCAGGAAGGTGACACTGTGTCCAGCCCAGTGCTATGCCTCACCACTGCAGTAAGTGAATATATGTTTGGGTTTTTTCTTCATTTGTTATGAGTTTTGTGGAGTAAAATACTCGAAGAACTGCCCAATGCTTGAGTTAAAATAGTTTCAGCTAAAATCTGTGTTATGGCTGAGTGAAGTATTTCTTAACTTGATGGTGCATGTTGTTTGAGTGATCTTAAGCCAATCATGTTCCCTCACACATTTCTGTATTTGCCCTTCCGTAAACATTCACATCAACAGGTACTTTTTCTGATGTATACAGTGACAGATAATGATTCCCCAGTTTTCTGGAGTATACGCATTTCTAACTTGCAGCTGTTCCAGTTTCAGTTCCCCAGGGCAGTGTTTCAATCCCTTGTATTCACTATCTCTTTTTAATATTATGCTTGCATTCACCTTTCCTTGTGCTGACAGCCATTCAGCAGCTACAAGGTTTTTCCTTTTGTACACAAACTCACTTTTATGCCTGGAAATCCTTTAGGGCTTTTCTCTGTTCTCGTTTCTTGTGGTAACATTACTACCCAGCCTCTGCTGTCAGTCCATATGGTCTTTCTTCTCCCATATAACCTGCAGTCACTCTCCATTGTGTAACAGCCCAGGGAGATAGCATGTTATAAATATTTACTAAGAAATGAAAGCTTTGGAAGTTCTCTTTACTAAACCTGTGTGTCTTACAGACCGTTTGGAAGGTGACAGATCAGAAGGATCTGGTCAAGAGAATGAAAACGAAGATGAAGAGTAACCGGCAGCTGTGTGCAAGCACCTAGACATTAATGGAATTTGTATAAGACATTAATTATATTTTTCCTTACAGAGCTTTAGTGCAATTCTGAGGTATTGCTTCTGGATAACCTAACCTTTTGTTTTTGAATTACTGTGTGCATGACTTTGGGAGAGTGTGCAAGTTAAAATAAGCAAAAATGTTTTTAAAATGTTTTGCCATGTGTGAGTGGTACTAGAAGATGCAAAGTGCAATATTTTCCTTAACCTGCAGATGTGGGAGCTTGGATCAATGTTTTAAAGTAACTTTCCTTATAGTAATAAAGTTGGTTCAAATAAATTTCTATACCTGCCATTTGCATGTTTGTTGCTTTCTAATTAAAAGACTTGGTTGTTTTAAGTAGTTTTCTGTTTTTATTTTGTGCAACCATTGATTTATCACCTTGTAACTATAACCCCATTACTGCCTTCATGTGCGTTTTTTCTTATAATGTTTGTGAAGTGACAAATACAATTATTTCTTACAGTGAGCACTGGGATTCTTTGTGTCTTTGCAACCCCATGGCTCTTGGTTGTTGCATCTTCATGGACAACCCACACATACATACACAAAATTGTCTTTCCATCAGACTTATGATAGTGCCACTTTATATTTGTGTGTGAATCTGTTGTGTTGGTGAAATAGGTGTGTTTCACTAATAGAAGCATGAATATGCATTCTTTGCAACAACAGCAGATACATCTTCATTTTCATTGAATTTAGAGCAGAGAAGGTTTAGTGCAATGGAACAGGAGTTTGAAAATTCCTGTGCATTGCTTCCTAGGAGTATTTATTCGGGAAGGAGGGCAGGTCAGTCAGTGTACGGGCTCTAACCTTCCTCTGTATGTTTTTGGATGATATTTGGGAAGAGGAAGTGAAGGAAAGAAAGAGGAGCAGGGAAAAGAGCAGCTCTGCTTAATGACTGTTCTTGCCAAGGGTGGCAGATGCTGAAAGGGCTCTATCGGGAATTGCAGAATGCTGGGAAGAATTATAAATCAGGTTGTGAGGGTACGGGAGGCTTCATTACCCTGCTATCAATAAAATGTGGATTCATCACAGTCTTCATAAACTTTGCTTATGTCAACAAAAAGAATTCCCCACACTAAATGAAAAAGAACATTACCACAACATTCTGGTACCCTGATTCACAATGCAGGCAGGCTGAAAGGACTCAGGGAAGGGATATAAATCACAGAAACAGATGGAGATGGGAAAACTAAAGCTATTGGAGGAGATGGAGAGATTTGTGAGGGAAGAGAAATGACAATTATATGGAACTCAGCTGGCAGTAACAGTGAGGATACCTGGGCAAGGGAAAAATGAGAGGAAAAGTGTGGGGAGATGGACAGGGTGGCTGATTGTTAGTTTGGGTTTTTTAAAAAGAGAAGGTAGGAAATTACTGAGGAAGAGCAACATATTGAAGCTTTGAAAGTGATCCAGTGAAGTGAGTTTGGGAAAGGAGAAAACTTGTGGAGAGAAGGTTTTGGAGGCAGAGTATGCTGAGAAGAGTGGAGGTCTTAGAGCACTGGAACGTTGCAGAAAACTGAGGAGGTCAGTGCAACAGAGGATGGAAATATGGTAAATTTTTGAGAACATATCTACTGTGAACAAGGGGGAGTGAAAGAAGTCAAGCTGGTTGGTTGTTAAGTATGGAGTGAAAGTAATAGTTGATATAGATGCTTGTGTTTTCTGGTGACATCAGAAGGACTAAGTGGCCTTGTTGGAGAAGGGAGCAAAACATTAGTTTTTGCTCATGACATGACATTTTGGACAAGCATTTTCAGATGAGCAAAAAATGAAAGAATATTTTATGGTTTTGTGGTATACCTATTTGGGCAGGAGGAACATAGTGGTCTAGAACTATTCAAACTTTGCTGCTTGTGGCACTGCACTGGGCAGTATTTTTACTGTCACACGTAAATTAGCCTTGAATTTTATAAGAGAACAGAGTACTCCTTTTATAACATTTTAAAGAACTGTACAGTAAATATATATAGTGTACTTAGCATATACATCAAGTGGGGTTGCCTGCTCTACTTTAGCAAATCCATGGAATTTGACAGATTCACCATCAAAGTCAGAACTGATGGCTACTAATTTAGGAAAGTCTCACTTAAGTGAAAAACCCTCTTATCAGAGTTTCTTAATAGGCTTTGTTACTAATTGGAAAACAAATTCTATGCAAATGCAGATCCAGGGATCTGCAGATGTTCTCAAACAGCACTGTGGATCTTCCCCTTTCTCTCTGTGGGCTGACCCTGTTTCCAGTATTTTCTCCTTCCTGACCTGCTCTTAGGCCCATGCAATCTGGTTGCCTGTAGCTACTATTTTTAGTCCTGGTGAGCAGTAAAATGAGAGCCAAGAGGGAGGAAGACCGGGTTGTGGGAATCAGGAGCAAGGCTCTTTTCATTAGCTGGGCAGTGCTTTTGCCCAGCCAGCAAGGCAAACCAAAGTCCCAAATATCTTTCTAGCTCGTTTATCCTCAGTAGCTTCAGAGCCCTTACCTCAGCCCCCTCATTCCTGTCTCCTAGTTAACCTGGGGATTCTTTCCCTACGACAGCAACTTCTCAAACAGAGTGGTGAAGCTTGTGCCACAAAGATTAAGAGTTTCGGTGGCCAGTGCTACAGCCCAGCCCTTCTTCCCAGGACCCTGCTGCTCTGATGACAAACACAAGTGAACCTCCAGTTCTATTGGAGGGAATCATGTGCTCACCTCCTCACCCTATCAATTTTCCTCTCACATAATACCCTGATGACCCCTCTGAGTCCTGCAGAAATGAACCTTTACCTCGATATGTACCAACCAGCTCATTCCAGTGATCTGGTGCAGCTATGACAATGCCATAGCTTCATAACAAAGAGTTCTGGCCTCACTCTGCACCTTGGAAACCAGCCTGTTGTAGACCTATCTTCTAGTAATTACTTGGCTATTTGTTTTTAACTGAATACAGCTGCTTCATGTTCTATAATTAATACACTGGTTATTAATTGGCCTTTTTGTTCTCCAGTTCTCATTTGTTTCTAGGGATAAATACATCACTGAGCAAGACTCTCCAGTGCTGAGGTTCTGATCTTCCTTATCTATTGTTATACAGAACATTTCTTCCGTAGCTGTGATTCATTTTTGTACTGGGTCCCCATGCATATCTGAAGAAATATGGTTAAAACCAATGTATGTTAAAAATGAACCTATTATTGTTAAATCACCTAATGGAATAATAGCTAATGTGAGGTACTTCTTATGGTGAGTTGAATGTCACACCTTCCAAGTTGCTAGATGGGATTTCTGTTCATCAGAGTGTGATGACCATTTGGTAGTAGGTGCAAGATGAGCTAGTGCTTTCACTTCAATTCTTGCTGACTTAATGTTGTCATAGTTGTCAGCAGCTAGCTCTGAGGGCATGGGATGTTCATTCAGAGCTTTTGTTCATGGAAAAATGTGTCTGCGATTATCTGTCTTGTTTCATGAGCATTTCAAAGAGAAAACACTGTGCTCTAAAAAAATTTGTGGTTACTTTACCCAAGACTGTAAAGAACAAAGAAAGTTTCCATATATCTTTAAGTGAATATGGCTTTTTAAAATGAAGATGCTGTGACAAAGCCATTTGGCTTGGATGTTGGTTTAAGGTTTACAGGTTTAAGGATGTAACACACAAAACTCACTTCAAAATTCTCCCCGGTTTTTCTCAAGTGAACTTTTTCTTTAAAAACTTAATTATATTGTGCCTCTGCTGTCATTGCACATAAGGGCCATGCAGTGATTACACTGAAGAGTGCAACCCTCCCTGTGGCAGGAGCTATGGCTCAGTCCAAGCACACTCTCAAACACTCCCAGTGTTACAATCATTACCTCCTCTAGCACGCCCTCACCATAGCTGGAGCAATGCCCAGCACCTCACCCCTCCACCATCACCCTGCATGTCCCCGCTGTGGCACCTCACATGGTGATGGGGTAGGTGCAGTTGCACACTTTCCCCACCATGCTGAAAATCCATGTGATTGCTCAGAAACTCAGCCTCATTCATTCACACCACATGATTTTCACATCACTGCGCTGAATGGAATTGATGTCAATCTGGAGGTTCTAAATTTGGCCTGTTACATACTTTTATAGAGGAGAGCTGGGCAAAAGACACAGAAATGAGAAACTGAGTGAGTTTCATCGTTTAATTTGAAGAATTATTTTTGTCCCTCTTCTCACAGTATGTTTCCTCTCTGCTTGCTATCTATTAAGTAGTTCAGTGTAGGGACTCAGAAGGCATAAGAAACTGAGTCCAAGATGCAGGGAGTAGCTGGACCCCTGGCCCTTTGGACTGTCAGTGGACAGGCAGAGAGCAGATAATGTAAGAAGCAGAAGGAAAGTCTCCACTTCCCCTTTACACATTCATTCCCTGAAAAGCAGACAGCAAGGATAAATGAAAAGCTGAGTTAGACCCAAGGAAGGGGAAATATTCAATGCAGCAGTATCTTTTTAGTTCACTGAAAGGTAGTCTAAAAACAGACAGTGTTATAGAACAGACTGTGAAGCATGGCTGAGCTGCACGAAAACACCCAATGCCCACTGCACACAGTATGGCAGGGCGTGTCCCACATGAAAAGCTGACTGTCAGATTAATGCAACCTCTTGTGTTGCTGTGTAATGGCTGTATGATACTGCTATAAGAAAGTATTTCCAAGCTGTAGGGCAACGCAGGAAAATAAACTGTATTGTGTTACATACTCTTGAAAAGAAACTGGCTTTTCTCCTTTTCATGAGAAGGCAGCTGCCATCTCAGTGAGACTCCAGGTTGAAAACCACAGGATATCCACTATGATATATTCCTGAAGGAAGGGTAGACAGGTGAGTGAAGCTGGGCATGAAGGAGGAAACAAATTGTCTATCAGCCCCAGACAGCCTACTAATAAGGCGAGCTTCAGATCCTTTAACACTTCTGAGGTGAGTCCCCTTCTACCAGCCCGTATTATGCCTTCTAAAATTCGGAGGCAACTCAAAATCTTCAGAGATGTTCCTCCATCCTGGCAACTTCAGAGTATCTCTTGAGGTAAAGGAGTGAGTGTATTGGTAAGCCATTAGTGGCATTATTGTTGCACAGATACGCTGCTTGGTGATCTGTGTGATAAGAAATTTGCTCCTAGAGCTCTTTCTCAATACAGTAAATGTAAAAAGTCTGATACAAAAAAAAGTAGTTATTTGTGATCAATATGAGAATAGCAGCTGTGAATATGGTCAGTTTGTGCAGGTATGATCCGAGCTCTTTATTCACCTTAGATAAATAAAATAAAGACCATAAAATGTATCTTCCAGCTATGCTAATTAGTTCTTCAATGACATAGCTGCTAACAGAAGAGGAGGTGTCACAGGATAGGCATCTGACATGGGGGAGTGGGAGGGGTGTCCCTGGGTTGCCATGGTAACCACCTAGGAGGTGTGCTTGAGAAAAATGCCACTTTTGGGCTAAACTACGGGCTGGAGGGTGGCAGGTGGATGGGATTCAGTGTGCTTCAGAGGGGGGTGCTTCACAGTCAGACGCAGATTCAGCAGTGGATGAATGGGCATGTGGGGAAGCAGAGGGGAGATCCAGTCGGAAGCAAAAATTCCATTTAAAATGTGATTTTGTTCCCAGATATCTCACTGAGCCATGAAACACGCAGGTTTCAATGAACTCCTACGTGATCCAAGCCTGCCTTAAAGCCTCGTGTATTGCCTTGAGCCAGGGACTTCATGCTCCTACAGCCCTTTCGCAGGAGCAGCCAGCTGAGACAGGGAGGGCTTCTCATTTTGCTGGGAGGTTAAGCTCTTTAGCAGCCTTAGATACACCCAGAGCCAAGGACTCAGGATCCCAGGCAGCTGTGAGCTGGAATTAACGTTGGTGGGGTCACTGAACCCCTCTCAGAACACAGGCAACATATTTCATTCCAGAAATGCTTCCAAAATGAAATGTCCTTTGAATTTTGTGTTCACAAAACAATTTGAAATTAAAGAAATTAAAGAAACAGCTTGTTCCGGCATGTCAGAGACCACATTTTAACAAGAACATTTCTTATAAGGGAGAATGTGTTGCTTTGTCAGCCAGCTGTATGCAGTATACGTAATCTGAGCATGTGTGAACGCGTGTATCTAAGGCAGAAATCAAGGAAAAAACCCAAACAAACAAAACTAAAATATAGCCAGCACCATCAGTGTATAAAACATCAACTTAGCTTGAAACAATTACTACTTCATGGAGGTTTTTTGTGAACCAGATTTACTGTGGTTCCTTTATACCATGTGCAGTATTAAGTCCTTTATAACAAATGTGTTGTTACATTAAATTAATTTTCCCAGACTGTTTTCAGGAACATGATATGCCTCAGTATCTATAATCTACAGGCAGCTTCTGTGCACCTCCTTTTCCCTGAGCTGCTCAGATATACTGCTGCTTTCCATTTGCAGCATTTCTCAGTTTTTCCCTGTTTTACTGGTATCTCAGTTTCGGTTCTTAGGGGTGTATCGGAGCACCACTTCTGATAACAGACTAATCATAGTTCAAAGGTAAAGAATTCATATGTATTTAACAGATCTGAATATACTTCCTATAAACTAAGCAGATTCTGAACAATCTATTCTGTGCTTTTGAAACTGTAAATAAATTTTCAGTTGAGCAAGCAAATACTTGTTGCTGACAGGTATTTAAATTCCTACTCATATTCTCTGTTACTGAGGAAAAAGAGGAAGTGAAACCTCTTCTCCCACACCTTTGTTTTCCCAATAAACTTGATATTCCTAATCATGACAGAGCAAAGGGAAATGGAAGTCTATTGCAAGCAAGATGGTTCTTCCTGTAATAGTGCCTGGGAACTTCTGCCTCATCTCATTGCATTTAGGCTGCCAGATGAGCACGATAAATAACTCCTTCTTTTTTTCTGTAGTAAATACTTCTCAGTTCTAGTCTTTGCCTGCGTGTCACTTCAAGACTTCCTAAATGGCAAGGGTACAGGAGCCTAGGTTTAGCTGGAGATAATTTTAGCCTCTCTCAACAAAAATTGCCCAAGCTAAATTTGGACAACCTTTTCTTGCAGAACTAATAATATTTGGTTTATCTTTTGTTGTGTTTTCATTTTTCATTTGTTCAACAGTCCCAGTTATTTATTTAAAAGTATTTACTTAAGAGACGCCATCAGTATATATGGGTTTTTTTACAAAAGAAGTATCTAACTATTTTGCCAAGGAGCATGATAAATGTTAGTAATTTCTAATGGCCCTGCCTGACTCCACAGGAACATTCTTTTAAAAAATCAGCTTCACTTGCTGAAAAATGCAGACTATGAGGAAGGGATTTGGCTCTTCAGCAAAAACAGAGTATCTTTTCTGTTTACCCGGAGAAACAGCAGGGTGAACGGCTCTTTCCCAGTTTTCTAATTGTACTTAGAACTCAGTGAACTCACCTGTAACCCTACACACATTACACCCCTTCAGTTGAATTCACTTCTATCTACTGCATGTGAGAGTCATCCTAGGCTCTGAGGTACAACACAAGCCCTCAGACAACTGAAAATGCATTTCATGCCTAATGATTTTAATGGCTTCCCAGAGACAGACTGTATTAATAAAAACCTGACATCAGGTGAGCTATAGACCTCCTGGATCTTGTAAATATATGTGTAGGTCAAGGAACTAGACCAAGGTATCACTAGGACTGCAAAACATCAGGATAATGCATAAAAATCAGTCATTAGATAAGCCCTACAAAAATGATACATTGGATGTTAAAATTGTGGTGGATGCTGCAGAGATCCCAAACTTGCATTATGCAGTAATTTGTTGTCATCATTAAACATCAGATGGAGGATCTGTGATTTAGGCAGCAAGACAATGTTTGTTTGGCGTGGGTGCCAGCTGCCAAGAGGTCAGAGTGTGCTTATGGAGATCTTGTCCCTGTCTCTGATGAGATTCATTTTGAGCTGTTTTTGAACATGCATTTATTTCTGCTGCCTCTTTTCTCAGTATCATCCATTTGCAATTTCAGTATCGTTCTGCTTGAAGGTCCTCAATGCAGAATCACTTCAGAAGTCCATGCCTTAAACCATGCAAAGCTGTGTATAATTTCCTATTTCCTTAATTTTTACTCCTGGGGGGGATGGGGTGGAGAAGATTGACGCAGAAAGGTGACTGTTGTAAATACTCTCTAAAGACTCCACTCTGGTTTTCTGCCTACTATAAACATCTTGAAATAGAAACCCTGTGCTGCTGAAATGTGACACGTCCTTCTCTGCTTCTTATTTGAAGCAGTTACCATCTGATGGATGCACTGCTTTTAAAGACCACGGCTTTGAGCTGTAAGGGACAGTGGTTGTAGGACATGTTCATTTGTTCTGGGCTCCATTTCATGTTTTCGTGGTACAACCTGAAAAATCCAGGATGAATGTGCCAGTTTTATTCATTTATCCACAGCCTTGCTTGAGGGATGAGTTCAGGGATTTTGTGTAGCTGAATCTGCAGATTAATTAATCTGTATTGAGCATGTAGTAATTGAATTCTAGGCAGCTTTTACAGATTAATGTTCAATCCAGTAACCAAGATATATATTGGGGGGAGCTCTTAAAAATCAGCAATTGAAATAAGGAATCAGTGTTTCCCAATTGTAGTTTGGCATACAATGAAAAGTGAAGAATGCACCCAATTCCTTATCATATAATAGAGAGGGAAAAAAAGCACTTAGTGTATGCATGGGATAAGAATTTCTGCTCAGTTTCACCAGGGAGATCATCAGCAATATTTTTCTAGCTAGTGGAAAATTCTGCAGCTTGACATCTTTGCTAAACTGCCAGTTTTTAAAGGCACAGAATCAAAATCCTGCACCTACTCAGAACAAATGTGGATCAAAACCCAGCATCACCTTTTTTTGTCATTTTTATGACAAGGCTGTTGTTCAACTCTTCAGGCTACTAGGAGACATGCTATTCTCTTGCACAAAAGCATGACTTGCCTTTAGCCTCAGGGCACTCCAGTGAAAATAAAAGACAATAGTAAAAGTGGGGGGTTTGTTTGTTGTGGGCTTATTTGTTGCTGGTGGTTTTGCGTTTTTTTTTTAAACCATACATAACACTCTATCAATTCAACAACCCTTCAGTTATCTCTCTAGCTTCTGTACTGTTCAGGGTGACTGCACTTAAGAGGCGATTATGGTTGTGTGATCTAACTTGTGCAATATCATTTCACTAAATCACTGTGACATTGATTACTGCACCTGTTTTCGTTGCTCTTCACCCCCACCCCCCACCCCCGTGAATCACGGTTGTCTTCTCTTTTTATGAGATGAGCATGGTTGGTTGGGTGGTTCTTTCTGCTGTAAAATGCATGCATATGGAACTTCATGTCTGTGTGGTTTTTTCTGGTCTATTAAACACTGCCTATATAGAAATGTCACTGTTGAATGTCTGTACTGCTGATCTGCATCAAGACGTTCATGTGATACCTCCAATAGAGAAACACTGATATCAGCTGAATTCCCAATGTATTTCAACTCTTTCTGTTGTACCACCAACATGGGGCCATAGGGGTAGCAGAGGCCATGACAAGTGGTGGGCTGAAGTCCAAATTCAGTCTCCTAATTATTTTCTCCTTCAAGAAGAGTTGTGAAAAAAAAAGGATAATTTTTTAAAATTAAAAATGGAATGAAATTAAATGAAATTAAATTAAAAAAGTAAAATTGAAGATACTGTGTCATATTCCTTCCTGAACACTTTCTTCAGCCACTCCCAAGCTGAGTTGATGCATTTTGTTTAGATGAGTTAAATTTCATTCAGAAAGCATTTCAGACAGTTCCTTAATATCCTCATTTTCCTTGATGAATAAAGCAACATTTCTTCTCACTTTCTTGTGGTGTCCTTGCAGTAGCTGGAAGGCCTGGCTTGCTGGGCAAAAAGCCTATTTCCAGCTCTAGTTTTCAGTCAGACCGTCTGGAACAACCCTTACTACTGCAATTTGAGGTAACTATTGTGTCAGAAAAGATGATCAATGAAGCAATAAGTAACAAGTGATTACTTGTATGCAACCACTTGTAATACATTTCCTTTTCTCATTCTAGTTTCCTGTGTCTTGGAAGGAATGCTTTGAGATATCTTACTGTTTTCCTAACTGGTATACAAGTTTAACAGATTTTAAGGCTTGAAGGTGTCAGGATGATCAGCTTGTCTGATCCTCCCGCACCAGACCAGGGAATTTTTCATCAGTTTTTAGCCATGGGACCTTGCATGCATTTTTCTCTCAGATAGAGACCTACAAAGAATGAAAAGTCTTCTCTGTGTTGGAATACCCTCACTGCAATACTTCAATGTGTTTTTATTCTTCCAACACCATATAACATAGAGAAGCTGGTACTTTGGACCTGCATTCAATATTCCAGTGACGATCTCCATGAACTGGCATATGAATGCAATTACCTCCTATTTCTAAGGAGTAAAGGATCAACTCTATAGCTTTTAGAATTATATCTTAATTACTTGGATTGGGTAATGAATGATTTCTTGGGACAGCTGTAATAGGATTTCAGAAGAAAATTGAATGAGACAATGCAATTATCACCCATGAACAAACTCCTTTTGTTTTTGTCTTAGTCAATTCTTGAGGGGTGATAGGGCTTCTTGTTTAGTGTTTCATAAATTATCTCCTGTTGTAATGGCTTTAAGGCTGAATTTCATTGCATGACTCAAAGAGGTGGAGGCTCCAGCGGAAAATAATTGTATTCTAAAAAGTATGTGTCAAACACAAATGACAACTAATATGAAATGTAATATGCAAGTAAAAAGCTGGTACACAATGACAGCTAAAGAAATGCATACATTAAAAATAATAATTATGCACCAAATGATGCAGATTAACACCATCTTTACAACAGAAAAATAAAACAAGGTAAAGTACACATTGGGTTTACAGACACGTATACATTTTTGCATGTTAAACATGATGCTCTCAAGTGTCTGCAGCACTTGACTTAAAGTATCACCATCAGTACTCTCAAAAGTTTCACAAATTCTGCCAAAACCTTGCAAACTGGAAACCACCTGTGGTCACAGCTGGCCACTGAAGAAAGGTTCCAGATCACACCATCACTTTTCAAGCCAGCAAGTTAATGCCAAAATCAGCAACCTAAGAACAGGACTTCCTAAGCTTTTTCAGCATCTCTGAGCCAGCTGGTCACCTCCGCATCTTTCCTTTCAACAAAACAGGTCTCTGGAGTCAACACAGAGCTCTTTCAGTGCCACTAATGCTTTCTCCAGGAAAAACATTCTCATTCATAAAAAATCCAAACAGAATTTATTTATAATGTACAGAAACATTCTAGCATAAAATTTGTATAATTGCTGGTCTCAAAATACTAAACTGTCAATGATATCACTTGTGTGGCTTGTTATAGCTACTAATTAAGTACTGTTTACTAGAGTCTTATGGGCCTCATTTTCCTCCATCTTCTCCAATAACCATCTTCAAGAATTATTAGTGATAACAGAAATTCACTAAGGCAAAGAAGCTATATACTACGACAAAGAAGCTTTAAGAAAAAGAAGTTAGCATAAAATTGTAAGGTCAGTTAATTAAGCAACTTTGTTACTGTTTGTCTAGGCCTAAGACAATAGGGACTGCTTGTGTGCTAAAGATGAAGATGTACACCAGTTAGGACTGCTTTGGTGATCTGGGAAACTGACATGACAGTACTGCGCATACTCCAAGAGAAAAGGTGAAAAGTTCAACCTAGAGGAAGACTTTGAGCCTTCATCCTCATGACCACCATTGACTACCACCAGAGGACAGTACGCATGCTCAAGGAGGAGCGGCAGAGTTCCAAGAAGGACCCCTCCTCTTCTCAGACATCTTATGAATATCTACTAACATAAATTTGTGACAAGCTGGACAGTGAGTGCATGTGTTAGCAGGAGCAATCCCCCACATGCCCAGTGCTGAATAAACAAATACCTACTTAATAGTTATATTGACTATTGAGTTTCTTTATGATGCTTTTCTCGGCATCATTGGAGAAAACACATTTTGTTGTAAAAATCTTGCAGAGATACTGAAGGGCCTTGAATAAACCCAACACAAAAAATATATCCAGTTAAAATAACTTGGATCTATTACTGCCAGGACAAAAGCAATGTAAGAATATTTCCTTTTTTTCTTTTAATGACAAATGCTTTAAGCCAGCTTTTCCAAATTATGCCAGTTCTTCCAAAGCAAACACTGGGAAAAGTAAGGTGGTTGTTTTGCTTGTTCTGTTTTTTAATTTAAAGGAAAGAATTTTTTCCCAGTGTCTGCCCAGGAGATACGAAACATGAAGAAATTTCAAGAAGGTCATGACTGTCTCGCCTTTTACTCACTCTTTTTGTTTGTTTGTTTAACAGTACTGGCAGTTCACAGAACTATCACCTTGATGGTTTCTTGGACACAGATTGAAAAAGATGCGACATTTTATTAGACTGGGAAAATACAGACTGATGTTAACTCCCACTCTGATGTTAAGTGCCAATAACCTGTTTACATTCTCATTTGCAGTGCATGGTAATTGGAGCAGACAACATTTCTTAATTTCCCCTACAAAGCACTGTGCAGTTCTGTTGCCGTGCAGCCCAAGGAGAACTGGGACATCCAGATGGGGTCGACATACATCTGAACTACACTTCATATGTCCCCAAGCTTCAGGCAGCCATGCCCAGGGACTGTGACTTCAGGGCTACCTGTGTCTTTTAGCATCCAAATGGGTAAGGAAGGAAGGGAAACCTGTCCTGTCTTTGCCTGAACAAGAAGAAATCAAGTAAGTTTTAGAGAGTTTTTTCAGAGGTTAAATTTGTATCACTTTCACCTGGAAGAAAAATGGGGCCTGAGCCTGGGAGCTGGGAAAGAGTCACACATGGGTGTGTCCTGTTTAGTAGAAGCGGTGAGTAAAGACAGTCTGGGCAAGGGGAAAAGGAGCACAGAGGCGTTGTGCCTCTCTGAGAGGGAAGCTGTGTGGTGAAGAATAAGGCAGAAGGGAATGCAAATGTATTTTTAATCGAAACTAGAACCACCTTTCTAAGTCTACAGCCAAATTATCTAGGCTTCTGTCATGCGAGGCAACAACTATCCCGTGGACACAGCCTCATGGTGACAAATATGAACCAATCCAGAGTCATGTACTGTTGAATTTGAGTGTTGTACGTGCATGGGTTTTTTCCTGTTTTCAGTCTCCAGAAGATCCACAAGTCAAAACTTGCAGAGAAATAAACAGTAAACCAGCATATTATTTCTAGATTTCCTAAACTGAGGAGCTGTGCAGGACTATTTAGATTTCTGTGGTGTGGGAGTGTCAGCTGGGAGCAGGGGAGCCATCCAAATGTGACACATCGGAGCTATTTAGAGCACTAAGAAGCTGATAGCTGCACAGCTAGTGGCAAGGAATTTGTGGTATGGCCATGGATGAAAATTACCATGTGTGAGGAGCAGGCAGAATATTGCCTATTACAAACAGAAATTTCAAGCGAGTTGCAATGCGTTCAGAAGAAAGGCCATGCTGGTGTCTGAGGCAAGAAGTATTGAACCAGGCTAGGGCATCAGCACAGACCTTCTAACGGCTACCTCTCTTGGTGAGGGTGTCTGTTTTCCTTGAGTTAGCCTGTCTGTGCAAGGTTTTTCCTCTTATTCAACACGTACTTCTCAGTGTTATCAAAAGATGTTTAGAGCTGAAATATGGTCCCCAGAAGTGGAAAATAAAGGAGATTGACTGGAAAGGGGATTGACAGCTGTATAGTACTAATGCAGCTGTTGCGAACCACATAGTTCCCCAAGCAAAGATAAAAGCTCAGCCTCATGCCTATAAAAATAACTAGTAAAGCAGCGGTTTGGAGGGGTTGTTGGTGTATTTTGGTTTTTGGTTGACCTTTAATTTCTGTGGGATTATAATACGCATTGCTTCTGTCATGGGTTCAGCAGTAACAGTCATTTTTTCTCCTGCTTAGTAGCTGGTGCAGTGCTGTGGTTTTGACTTTTAGCCTGGGAACAGTGCAGGTAACACACCAATGTTTTTAGTTGTTGCTAAGTAATGTTTACCCCAATCAAGGATTTTGTCGGTCTCATGCTCTGCCAGGGAGGAGGAGGAGACACTGGGAGGAAGTAGAGACAGGACACCTGAGCCAAACTAGCCAAAGGGTCCCACATCGTGCCCAGTATATAAACTGGGGGCAGTTACCCAGAAGGCCCAGATCACTGCTCGGGTCAGACTGGGTATCAGTCAGCGGGTGGTGAGCAACTGTATTCTCTTCCCATGTTATTTCCCTTATCATTATTATTATTGGTGGTAGCAGCAGTGGTTTTGTGTTTACCTTAGTTACTGACTGTTCTTATCTCAACCCATGGGAGTTACATTCTTTCCATTTTCCTACCCATCCCTCCAGGAGCAGGGAGAGGAAGAAGGAGGGGAGTGAGCGAGTGTCTGGGCTTAAGTCATGACTGCTCCACAGAGGGTAGGGAGACAGCCTTGCTGTCTATGGCTCCTTTTCTAACTCTAAATCAAAGGACTTTTTCAACTTTAATTTGCAGGAGTCGAGCCTACTTCCTCTGCTCTGAAAAAATCTGATCAATCTCTGATCTACATTTGGAGAGTGTGAACCTTGTTCTCCTTGTGCTCCATTCAAGTAGTCTGAGCTACTGACTTGACATTGGTGTTGCATTCCCGCTGTCTGCAGAAATACAGTTACAGAATACCTCATTCTGAGAGGACAAACATACCTCTACAGTTCAAACAGTGCTTTGCTAGGACAAGGCAGTTAATGAAACAGTCAATGATGTTTTACAGGCCTCCCAAGCCAAATTATTTCAGACTATATTTCACTCACAGGTTGATACTGGAAAAAGCTAAGGCTAATTAGCACATATTTTGGTAGTCTGCCCACTTTCCTTTTTTAATACATTCTACTAGGTAAGAGTATCCAGATTATTATGACGATGATAATAATAACAATTACACTTTTTAAAGCCTTCTCAAAGTGCTTGTTTGGCTGAAGACCTGAACATTAGGAATGGCTGTTCTTCACCATACCACAGGCTTGCAGCCAGACACCCACATCCTTTGTGGAACAGTTAGGGCCTTAAATGATGTAGAAAAATATGACAATGTTTCTCAACTGGCTCAATTAGAAAAATAAGTCTACAACATTTGGTTGTAGGAATCTGTTGCCTGACTTGTTTGAGCTGTTTAAACTGAGGAGAAGGAACGTAAAAGCTGAATTACCATTTCAGCTCCACACCTGGATGTAAAGAGTAAGGCTCTTTTAATCCAGTTTTGTGGGAGAAACAGATGGGAAGATGTTAAGCAAATGGCTGGCTGTACAAAGCTATCCAAGGCAGTGGAGATGAGTTACAGAGAGATGAATTTGGCAGTTGCCGGCACAGACCTGCTAGGTAAAATTAGAGAGTGAGAGGGCTCCAGTGAGAAAATGCAACAAATAAAAGCTAGGGAAAACAGGGATGCTGGTTGGAAAACAAGTAAAGTTTGTTGCAAAACTTGAGATCCATCAAGTCAGAGCAGTCTGTGAGGCGGACTTAAAAGAGAGAAATCACTGACAGCCAGGGAAGGAAATGTTCATGGAAGTGGGAAAACAGTCAGGTTAAACAGCACCAGAAATGTCTCCTTTAACTTAGCAGTTGCTGTTGAAGCGTACTGGAGGAAAACCAGGAAGCAAGCTGTCAGAGAAGACAAGGTCCCATGAACAGACAGCTTGCCTGAGACCTGTGGAGACACCTTGAGGAGATACGATCAATTTTTTTTGTCACGGAGGCACCAGCTAATTTGCTAAAAATCAGAAAGGTAGAGTGGGAGGAAGGGCAAGATTAGAGAAGTACAGCACTTGTAAGCAAAGAAGATAAAGCAGTTGAAAATAATGGAGAGAACATGAAAAACAAACGAAATGAAGAGACAGTTTCAGAGTGCAAAATGGATTACCTTCCCCTGAGGTGCTGCAAAGACCAAGCTCTTAGCACAAATGACATCTTTTTAGAAAGCTGAATCTCCTACAACATCTAGCAAATCACAAGTTGCTAGAAAATAACTGTTTTATTGAGTTTCAAGAAAAGCTAGCAATACTCTAATGTATGGATGCTGGGATGGCTGGACTGTCAGAGAGGCCAATTCCACTTTCTACCACTTCCCAACTCCCTTAAGATACTGGAGCCTTCATCTGTGCTTCACAACAAAGAAAAGCAAAAACCTGTGGTTTTCTTTTTGAGAACTAGAAATTTTGCTCTGAAAAGCAAATTTTCTCTGCCTCCTTTTCACAGTGATGCTGGTGGGTAAGACCAATCTGATCAAGTAAGAGCTACCAAGATTAGTTTCAGGAGTTAAGCATGCCTTAAAGAACCATTATTGAAATCAGAGCTTGCACTAAGGATGTAGCTTGTACTAAGATGTTCAAAGCAAACATCTTCTCCAAATCTTTATGTTACAGCTGTCCCTTTCATCAGCTTCTCTCTGAGGAGTGCTGCTTCACCTCCTCTGCTTGTGGCATAGGATTTCTTTCTTTTAAGGTCTTGTGGGCATTCAAACTTGGCAGTAAGAAAGAGGGACATAAAAATTACATTTATATAGGGCTTTTATTCTAAAAAAAGTAAGACAAGGAAAAAATGAAGCATTACCTTTAAGCTTCATTTGTCTCACTGCAGTTAAGGATAGTGGTAGGTACTAGGAGGATACAAGGTTTTAATAGCAGGGGTTTAAAAATCCTTTGATGGTCCAACAGAGAGGGGTGGAAGCAGAGGTGCCAGACTTTGACCATTCTCCTTTTCCTCACTAGCTTTTCCTTCTCAGAAAGGAACATCTTCCTCTCTAAAGTGACTAGCACTTCTACAACCACTGAGGGGCCACTTTACTTCCACAGCATTTCCCTTAGCAGTTTAAGGGTGCTGCTCTATGGCTCACATCTGCCTGGCCTGTAAGTCTTGTTCCTCCTCCGGGCCTGCCTGGGAGCAGGCTGTGACTGCAGATATGAGGTAGGAGTAGAGAAGGCAATGCCTTCTGTAGCTTTTCAAATGCTCAGAACAATTTGTCACTCGTGCAAATAAATATCTGACAAACATATGGCTAGGAATGAGCAATAGCCCCTATGCTCACTCACACAGAAGCTGGCAGGGCTGCTTGATGTAATGTACAGAAGAAAGCGGGAATGAGAAATACATTTCTTCAAAACTAGGGAATTAGAATGTTCTCAAAAGTGATCTGTGCAAAACAGCTGCCAGTTCCAACTGTTCATGTATGGTGTTTCACTCTCTCTCAAATTCTGTCTCTCCTAGTGCATCACAGTCTAACTATTGCAGGAGTCATGTAATCAATTTCTCCATTGTATTTGTACTTCACATTTAAGCTGTTGATCCTTGTCCCACCATTTAGTTGTGTTGGCTCTTCTGACTGCCTGCTGTGCAGGTGCAGAGTATTGTCTGTCATCCTCTTTCTCTGAGTTTTGCCCAAATATTCAAATTCTTATCCTTGCTGGGTCAATTATGGTATTTTTTTTGTATAAATTGTAATGGTCTTCCGTGTAACTAGAGAGACAACTGCTGAGATTGAAGCAAGAGGTGAATAGCAGCTTCATCTCATCAAATCTTGTCACAGGATTCGCCCAAAGACTCCTCCAAGGTTCTGAGTGAAGAAGATGCTGCTGGAGCAAATGGACTTGGGCAGCCCCAGCCCCCAGGGGAAGACATGAAAATCCAGGAAATATCCATCAACAAAATTCCATTCCACATGACTCATCTCCTTTTCCCTGTTTTATCTCAGGTGCTAACAGATTAGTTTATTTTTAAGCTAGCTTTCCTAAAAAAGGCAGAAAATGTTGGGGTCATCTAAAGTAAGATCTACAGGACAAGGAGAAAATGTCAGTTGGGAGTCATGGGAAAAGTCTTGGTGCTGGAGGCTAGAAAGAGCATCATTTGTGGTAGCAACTCTTAAGAGGTCTTTTGGAGCAGCGGAGGGAATGTCTGTTTACATTGTTGCAATTTTAAATCTCTATCTGTAAACTGGTGGAGGGACGGAGGCTCTGAAACTAGGTGCTCCAATCTGTTCTCCACCATAGTACCTCTCTGCCAATGCCCTGTCTATGAAGTGTTGATGATAAATTAAGATCTGATGCTACAGGCATGTGAAATGTGAGGGTATCAGGGGAGAATCACAGAACCCTTCTACAACTGGTTTTTCAGGATGTCATCTTCTCCCTCCTGCTATAAGTAATGTTGTTCAGAGAATTAAAGTTTTTTAAAAATAAGCTGGTATTTCAGGGATTTTTGCACAACCACAACTCCCGAGTCAACTATGCCTAAAGTGACTGCATTCAGAAGACTCTCCTTCCTTGCCCAGTTGAGTCTGCTGATTCTCCAGCATAACTGGTGTATCATCTTGAGGTCTGAACAACCACCTTGTAAACACAGATAAAGAAAACAATAAATAAACAGTAACACAGTCAAAAATAAGGCAAGAGAACAGTATAGCTTTTTAGACTCTTTTATTTGTATCTTCCTGATTCAGACCTTGAATTCCTGGGTGCGCTTACTTAAGATTTCAGACTCTGGGTCAATGTTCTGTATCTGGTTTTTATAGCCTGTTCTTCATGTATGGTCTGTACTGACTCTTCATAAGGAGGATACCTGCCTGCCTATTGCATCTCATGTTTTCAACCTTGAGATGACAGATTTCTGTCTGCTTCCCCGGTAAAAGCCAAGACCACATTCTCTGTACCTTTAATCTGCTGAGATAGCAGAAAATTCTTCCCCCCAGATACAGGGTTTTGTTGCTTTCTCATTTTACAACAGTCACACAATACAACTACTTCATTTTGTTTTCTGGAAAGTGAGCACAGAAGGGTGGAGCTCCTGTAGTATGCAGTGGATCCTCCCTGGAAATACAGAAAAACTGTACTTTCTCAGTTTCAAATAGGGTGTCAAGTAGTGAGTTTCAACATCAACAAAGGAAGAGGAACTCATACCTACAGCACCTAGTAAGATGAGATAGGCTTACAAAGAAATGTAACACGCACCTGTATAACTAATTAAAAGCTATATATCCCCTAAGTTTCCACTTAACCAAACATATATAATTAGGGCATCAGATTAAAAAACAGAATGGGTCTTTTAACCAACTTGTAATCAGTGCAATTTCCACAGAGAAGATACAAGCATCCTTAAGTTTTCATCCACACATCCACCTCCTTAAATCCACTGGGCCCAAAAACTTGCAGTGAAAATTTAAGGGCTGATCTGGAGTATTTGCATGTCCCTGGGGTCTGAAGGATTCCAGGAAACTGTGTCCCAGACTTCTCAATGCTGGTTGGCTGCTGTGCTATTAACTGGCAGGAAATCTCAGAGTTGGTAGAGAAACTGTGTCTTGGTTTCAGGCCAGACTAAATTTAGGAAAAATTCTAAATGAAACAGACTCCTCATTTTTCAGGATAACCATGAGAAGAAGTTTATTTCTGAGGAGACATTGTTCTCGATCATCCTTCACAGCTGAATAGATAACCCTGGTAGAACACCAACACTTTATTTTTATTTTTATTAAACCCTAGAGCTAAGTAACTTATGAAAAACTGCTATTATTTTGATACGCATTTATTTAGCAGCTCATTTCATGGTGGAAAGCCCTTTGTATCAGATACTTCTGAGAACAGCCTATTTCATCAGCCCAGTTTAGTCTCCAGAAAAGGCTTCTCCTTTTTGATGAAAACTGTTTCTGGTGGTTTGTTTTTGTTTTGTTTTGGTTTGTTTTTTAAATAAAGTAGAAATACCTTCTATAACTCTTTTTAATCTTGCTGGAGGTATAACGAGATATAAACAGGAATTTAATTAATTTTACTCTAGATGCTAGATTTAGGCAGTCATGTTGTGACTGTGTTGCCTTCAGCTGTAAGCTAAGTTTAACACATTAGGCATGTCCATTTGCTGACATTCTTCTCCTTCCCCTTCCCCTCGCTGCTGTTGGGCTCACCACTGATTTCTAGGCTGGGGACACACATGTAAGCCCTTCCCTGCAGTGACAGTAGCACGGCTTACCTCCACCCCGGGTGCTAAGGCAAACAGCTGCAAAACCCTCCCTGCCCAGCCCCTGCAGCCAGGCTGCTCTAGGACATGGTTAAGGAAGCAACTGCATGAGTTGGGCTCTGGCAAAATATTTTCTTTGACAACGACAGAGAGGGAATGTTGCAGGAAAAGGGAAATCAGTTTCCCCTTTTCAGATTATTCTAATGAATGGCCAACAATTCCTGCACAGTCTCACTTTTGTGAGATGCTAAAGCTGGCCCAGAAGCCACAGCAGCAATGACGCAATGCCAGCCCAGCCACAGTGGCAAGGAGGCCAATGGCAGCTCATTTCCATTTTTCTGCCTGTGCTGTGCTGTGCCCAAGCTGCCAGGCTGCTCCTGGTAACCAGTCTCACTGACAGCCTGCTCTCAAACCTCTGCTTTTGGGATTTGCAGCACTGAAGTAGTTTTAGGTTGTCAGCCTGTAAGCAACAGATATATAGATGAATGGACCACAGGCTTCATGGGTCCATAGGCAATGACACTGAGGAAATAACGTGCTGCAGGCAGCCCTATACTTACTCTGCCTGTCAGCTCCACTTTTTATCTCTTTAATTTCCTGTGTCTGCAAATGATGGTGAAGGGCTGTGCTATCATTTAAAGATGCTGCCTTACACTACTGTGATTTTGTGAAATGGAGATTATATTTTTTTTATATCCACTGTTAGTTTCTTGATTTGCTGCTGCTCCTTGACTATATCTTTAGAAACTTTCCTAGATTAAAAATATTAATTTTTATTAAGTTTATATATTCAAGAGGGCTTAAGGACCTGAAGAAAATCACTTGCTGTCTTCTAATCCAATGAATGTTGAGAGCCATTTTCTTTTATCTCTAAAATTCACTACTAAAGAAATAGGAATTGGGTTGTGCCTATCACATTTGATTGTACTGGGCATATGCATGTAGCTATTTAAATGAGCTATTTAGATGAGGTGTGTTTGCATTTGTGCTCTTTCTCCTTTCAGTCTGCTAATCAGTCCAGTGAGTTCTGTGAAATTGAAAAAGTAGAATCTTACATCTGTTACGAAATGAAAGTCAGTGGCCCTTTTAGAGTGTTTCAAAGTCTCCCTCTGCACCAGAAAGAGTAAAATTTTTTTTACATAGATAACAACTACTTTATCTTCACATTAAAAAAAAAAAAAAAAAAGAAAGATGTTTTGACACTGAGTAAGCCACACTGGAGATGGGTCACAAGCTTTTACTTTAGTATGACTATTTTTGCATCTTGACGTGTACTTCACATTTGAATTTTAATTATCCTAGCTGTATCATGGCAGAAATTAGCCCTTTGTCTTGTTGGCTTGTGTAAGATTTTAGAAAAAGAAGGATCTTCCAGTGTAATGGAAATTCATTATTTTCAGTGATGACAAAGCCAACAATAACACCCTTTCCTAATCCTTTTTTTTACCTGGGGGTGTTGCTGAGAGTTACAGTCTTTATTTGGCTAGTTGTGTTCTGGGCCAAAGATGAAAGTATGAAATTGTTTTGTAAAAGCACACGGAAGCACATGTCCCCAAGAGAAAATTTAAGGCAAAAAGGATTTTCAAAGTGTAAACAAAAGTGTGAATAATTGCCAAGTGGTGTTAAGCTTCACGACTGCTTTTGAATTCAATTTGCATAGCTGTACTTTCAGACTGATTCTAGATGACTAGGTACAATCTAAATCCTACATTTTCCTCCTGTAGATAAAGCTTCATATCAGAGCATTGCTGATCTAGTGTTTAATAAGGAAAAATATTTAGCAGTATTAATACAGCTGCCTACCTCACTCTAGCTGTGACAGTATATTCTCGTACCAGTTTTATACTGGTAGGCATTAAGATTCTGCAGAATCAGGGACTTGACACAGAAGATGTACAAACTCTACAGACACAGAGCAGTGGATGTTTGCTCAATGCTTTCAACGACAAACACGATAAAAAATGCAAAAGCAGGTATGTTCATTTAATGCTGCAGGAGATAAAGTAGCTTTTCAAACAGCTTTCCTTATAAAATGCTGAAAACACTGCAAGCTGCAGAAAGCAGATGGTTTAATAATTGACCCTGTCTCTCTGTTGCATTGAATTGTGATGTGCTGGACTGTGTATCCTTTCCACTATCCTTTTCTCTATTGCTGAACACCTTCATCTGTAGCCTGAAAAGCAAAGAGGTAAAAGAAGCCTTGTGAATAGCAAAGACAGAGAAATAGCTTTTCACTAAAACAATCAGAATCAGTTTATTTTTCCTTAACATTTCATAAACCATGATTTTAGAGCCCTGAGTTTCTTGCCTCTTGTTCAGTTCTCTCTTGGTGCAGTGGGGTGAGACTCACACAATGCACACAGGGATGCTATCACATGTACTTTCACTGTGATTTTTTTAAAAAGAGTTATGAATAAAATCTCCCATTATTGCTATTAGTGGGAGCCATCCACATACGCAGTAATCCACAAGTGCATAGAGATGTGGTGTGTTTGCGAATAGTTCTTGGGGCTGGACTTGTGGGGCGTTGATTGAAGCTGCCGACTGTAACTTTGGAAGCCTGCGCATGAGAGTCTGCCTACGCTGAGACTGAGTGATACCTCTTGCTGCAGGAGGGTCGCACTCTTCAGGAGCAATCAAACCCAAGTGAGTTACATAATGTTGTGCATTGATAACAGCTGCACGTTGTGGTCCGTGTCCACCTCCTTTGTTACAGAAAGAAAATATAATCAACTTCAGAAACAGCGGAGAGGGTTCTGTAGCAAGTCTCTAAGGTCTCTAGGCCTGTGAAACCCAATGGTTTGCTACAACTTTTAATCAACTCAATGTTTATTCAGAAAGAGGCATAAATGCAGGTCCCCTAAAATTTAACCTATTTTTTGACTTGGACTCAAGGTCAAGTCTCAGCTCATACTTCTGGAAATGTCTCAGCCAGAGTTTACACGGACTTTCCCCCAGCCGGACAGTATTAATCCTACTCCTTCCAGCTCCAGTGACATATTATTTCTGCATTTCCCAAGCGTAAAAGATTTTATTTCTTTTCTCCAAGTCCACATACTAGGGACTGACCCTCACATACCTCTCAAGTTCATCACCTTTCTTTCTATGGCATTTCCCTGAACTCTGTGGATCTAGAACAGGCTGTAATTAAGACCTGGCAGACCCACACTCCCTGTAAAACAAACCTGTGTTTACTGTTCATATTGGAAAAGCTTTTAAATGTGACCATTCCAGACTAACCAAGTGGAAGACAAGCAAACTGGTATTTAATATCTGCTATTTAAAATCACTTATCTTCAAGTCATCCTGAAATTTTGCACTTTATAACTTCTGACATTTGAGGGCAAAATGCCTCCAAATTGGCCCCCAAATTATTTCCACACTGGCAAATCTGTGGTCGTTATTTCCACCATATATATCCTGAAATTCCTGCTAATACTGATGACAGATAAAGGTTGTTGCTGAGTCTCTAGGAATGCCTTGTGCTAAGGTGATCAAAGTGAAAAAAGGACATGGGCTGTAAAGAGCCTCTTCCCCTTCTTATGTTACAGAGTGATGCCACCTGCATCGGGTCACAGACATAAGCGCAGATGGTGCGCCACCTTTACATAATCTGCCAGGGCTCATACAATAGTAGGACGCTCTGTCTGGGTCATGTTATACAACAGGGGATGTGTTTCAGTCTGATGGCACAAACCACAGTTTGGTCTGGAGCCTGTGTCCCTGCACATGCAATGTCAATTGCAAGAATTCAGAGAAACTGGGACCTCTCATAGTCAATAGATTAAACTATTTTACTCAAGATCTCCAACACAAGCAATCACAAGTAAATAATGAACAAAAGAACACAGAAAGAATGACAGTAAAAGGTGGTGCCAGTAGCACGTTCAAGACAACTACAAGCTGATATTTAACCCAGGGCTGGGTAACGAGGCTGTGGAGCTAGCTGCTGCAGATTGCTACTGTATGCTGATGTTCTAGGCTGCATCTCTGTAGCCATGAGTACCATTTCTCAGCACACTCCTCCAGTGTATTATCACTAACTAAAATATTCTTAATCTACATAAGGTAATTAGGCTATTACCAATACTAAATTATTTGTGAAGCGGTGTGTCTTTATTTCTTACTAATGAACATCTTCACTTTTTTCTGTTATTTCTGAACAATCTGACTAAACCCCATCCATTCTTTTTTGTCATACTTTATGAAACTGCTACCTTTATTTCAATTTTAAATGTCTTCTAATGGTGTCTTGTATCACATAATATATCAAAGACTACTGAAGAAAATAAAATTAAATTACAGTCACCAGAACTTACTTTTTCTTATGCTAAGGAGCTGGAAATCAGTTGCTGTAAGGAATGCCAGGGAAGTTGCCCTGGCCAATTTATGGCAAAAATCTGCTGAAGAAAAACAGACTGCTGAACATGGACCTTTCTTGGCCAAACAAGGACATCTGACAAGGCTCAAAATAACTTTTGGGTTTCTTCCCTCCTGCTGCTATTCCCTTCTCTTTTTATCAGCTTATACTTCCAGAAAATTTCCAGCTCAGCCCCCTTGCCAGCGTTCATACGGCTTTCGTCTCACACCGTCCTGTGAACGAACATCCTCTCCTTAAGCCTGCTAAAAAGCCGCGTTTCCTCTTCCGCAGGCTCTCCCTCTGGTCCGCCCACCAACGGTAGAGGCCATTTTCTCTCCTTTCCCACTCGTGAGACCTTCTCGCCTCTCACAACCCTCCCCATCGGAGCCGCGGGGGGGGAAGGAAGTCTGCGCGGTCTCGGGATCGTGGCCCCCTCCCACAAACTTGTTGCCAGCGTGTCTGGGGGTCTCCCGAGCCGCCGGACACCCGCGCCTGTGCGTGGCCAGGGCCTCTGCAGGCTCTGGGCGCGGAGGCAGGGCCGCGGCTGGCGCTGCCATCTTGTGGCGGTTAGCCGGGTGCGACGGTTGCTCCCTAACCGCCGTCTCGTGCCGGCGTTAGCCCCCGGTCAGGAGGTCATCGCGCTTCCCCCGTGTCACGGCCACGGCGGGGTGCGCGCTTCTCTCGTCTTTTTTTTTTTTTGCCTTTTTAAAAAAGATACCCAGGCTTTCTTTAAGATTTTCCAGAATGGGGAAGGTGTTTGCAAAACAGTGACAGACTCTAGGTTTTATCTCTCAGAAGAGGAAGAAAGGACAAGTTCATCTGGTGAGGAGACAGCTGGAAGAAGGAGCTGCCTGTCGCTGCAGACGTCTCTGCATGCTGCTTTTTGTCGGCCTCTCTGTCGTTTCCTGTGTGTCTGTGCCTATCCTGGTAGTTTTTCCACATTTTAAATGTATGTGTTTGTGAGTGAGTGTGCATCCTGATGTCAGTCCTTGTGTTTATCTGTTACAATATTACATGTAAATAATCCATGTGTGTGCTGATAGCCTTTAGAAACTTCCACTGATCTTGGAACATCCTTATACTTTTGTGTGTGTCCTGGCTTTGAAAAGCTGATGCTTTCTTTCTGTGGGCATCTTGTTTTCTCTCTCCTTTTGTGAAAAGGCAGGCACTTGATGCTTCTGGAGAAACAATGTACCCACATTCCAGTATCCTCCGTAGCTTTTCCTGCGCTTAGAGGCAATTACTCAATCAACATATCTACATTGAAAGCATCACAGCATTGCACCATCTTGCAGTGAAGGTGCTCCATTTTGTGATCTCAGCTATACTTTAAGTATAGGATAGTCAAGAGACCTGTACTGTAGCTCACAGGCCAAGTATTTGTGCAGCATTATCTGTACATTAATAGGGAAATAATGAACAGGAGAGCTACAGCTTGGGCAAGGTCTTGAACCAGATTTGATTTAATGCATGTGTTCCTATCCACCTTCGCCTGTCGGTCACAGCTAGGTCTGTGGAATGCCTGTACCACTGTAGCTTTCAATGGATGCTGTAAGACACTTGGACAGGTGGGGTGGGCTGAAAAGTGCCATAAGCAGTATTACCATTCTTGTGACCTTGTAGGACAGCCTGGCTTGAGGGTCTGGTGACTGGGGAAATTACTTGCTAGTGTATGGAAGTTTTCAGCACACAGAATAAACTTTTTGTCCTTCCACTTCCATCCTGTTTGTGTCTGCCTTGATTTAAAGAATTTTTATGGAAATTATGGGAAGGAGCAGTTCCACAGGGAACAAACATTCTCACACAGCAAGCAAATTTCAAACCAACCTTTGCTGCTGCTGGCACTTAGCGTCTCTCTCCTTCAAGATCTCGTTAATACCGAAATATCAAGAGTATGTGAAAGAAATGGAAGAAATTCAATAGTAAATTCTGCTGGGACATATTCTTGCCATACACTTAGATGCTTCCTCTTGGAACTATTTCTGCAACTCTTCTACATGATTATTTTTAGCAGTTGCTTCATTTCAAATGTTGCCTTATTCCTTCTGTTTCTCTGTGTGCCTATCTCAGTTCTTTGTCCATTCTACCTTGCAAGGTATCCAAATACTGGATAAAAATACTGTTTTTTTAAGTCATTAACAGGAAATGTGTATTGTTCAAATGTTTATTGATTCAGAAACATTCTTTGGGCAGCCATTAGGAAAACAGAGGTTGTGAAACCTTAAAAACCCCAAATATGGTTACCCTCTACTAAGTCTTAAGTATATAAAACTTAAATACATACTTACTTAAGAATACATAAGGTAGGTAGTTTCCCAGTTTGAAATGAGCACCTGTTCTGTGATGTTAACATATGTTTCCCTGAATGTTATCAATGGGAAAGAGAAGCCTGGAAAACAGCCATACTGAATTGTGCCTGATGGCTTCTGAAGCTGTTTTATGACCAATAGAGATCAGACTTTAATCAATAAATCTGTTAATGTTTTGACTGTAAGACGGAAAAAGTTTGCAGTGCCAAAGCTGAAGGGCACATTTTTTTTCCACTATTCAGCAATTATTTTTTAATCCTTATGTTCACTTGTGACAGGAAACAAGTTTTCTAGAGGTGCAATACATTTCATAAATTAGTTCCTATCAGAGATGTTGTTGGTTCCTGGACAACAGACTGGGCGCATTTTGATACCCGCTTTGTAGAAAATGCTTTATAAACATCAGTGTGGCAGCAGGAAAATAGTAAACACAGTTGCCAAATTGGTTTTTATTTCAGTCTGTGGAGGGAAATGAGCCAAAAGGACTTCAGGTAACAGTTAGGATCTGACTGGTTAGTGCTGCTGAGGGACTGTGGTATTTGCCAACTGCCAAGGAAGAAAGCAAAAAAAAAAAACTTTATGCAGAGTGTATTTCTTTTCAGATTGAAGCACAGTGTTCAGGCCATACTGTGTGGCAAACTAACTTACTTCTTGTGGGTATGCCATGCTGTTACAAACCCTCGTTTTCAGTGAATTGCTCAGGCTTACGGATTACCCCTTTGATCTTCCCTCTCTTGTGAAAGATCTTAAAAGATTTTTAAAGAAGACATAATGAAGAAATATCTTGAAATTCCTCCTGGGAAGAGATGGATGTAAATGCAGGAGTAGGGTAGCTATATCTCTCCTGTGCCCGCAATGGCCAGCACAAGGTGGTGGGAAGGCAAAGTTTACTGTTACTGAGTTTATGAGAAATGTAAACCTAGGATGAATGTGGCTGCTTGTTTGCTTCTTGGTTTTTTTGCCAGAGCTCATCCTCAAGATGCACAACAACTGTGTTCAGGCAATTGCTTAGCTGTCCATCACTTTTTAATGAACTGCACTTTATCATAATGAAATGTAACGAATTATTGTTCTCTAATGAAAAGAAAAGGGAGACCATTAATGTGACATTTGAATTCTGGAATTTTGATCTCTCATCAGCATGTCTTGCTGACTTGGCTGTGTTTCATTTACAGCATACTGATTTTAAGCTATGTTGACCACTTGGTAATGCAGCCAACTGGAAGCCAAATATTTTGTATTTCTTCTAATGGCTTCTGAATTCATGTTATTTCCCGATTGTGCTTTAGAGTTTATATTGCAATTTTAAGATCTAACTTTACTACTAATGGGAATGTTTAAGGGGTTTGGAAAAGTGGAACAGCTTCAGGTATGTGGTTAGAGGAGCTGTCCGACTAGAGGATTTCTTAGGAAATCAAGACTGTGTGTTCAGCATGCTAAAGCAGCTGTAAGCTGAACCAGACTTCACGGAGCATCAGAACCAAGACCAAACTCAGGCTCACTCTGGAACCAGATGATAAGTATATGCAGACTGTAGGTGGTGACTGTGAATCTACAGGTGTTTGTTTTCCTTGGCAGTAGGCTTTGTCTGGTGTCAGGAATGCTCCCTTTGTTGATACCATAATTCCACAGACAGTAGGATGTTAAAAAAATAGAAGAAACAGTAAGTCCAGAACCATAATTTCACAGGATGTCTGTACTGAGATCTTAAAAAATTTATGTCCCATAAAAGGGAAAAAGAAAATAATAAGAATTTGCTTTTTACAGTAGAACTAAACACTCACTGGAAAATATTATGTGCTTACTTCAATATTACTGCTATTTTTCATACTGCCTAGCAGAAATTAAGGGTGCAGTTACTAGGCTGGCTTAGGCCAGTCTAGCTGTGTCACCACAGAGAGGGTGCGGGCCCTCACTCCCACCCTGCTGCCCATTCCTTTAAAAACTGGCTGAAGAGTTGTTAATGGTGAAGCAAGGGTAGTAAGTACTGGTGCACTGCAGGGATGAAGAAGGGCGAAACGGTGTTTCAGCAGTAGTCTGATATCCTGTTTAAGGTAGTTGTAAAACCCCGGGGCAAATCTCCATCTCAGTAAACGCTATGCAAGAATTCTTGCACAGATTTTGAAATGCGCTGTGGTTTTTGCTGGCTTTTGGATTCTGTTTTCTTTTACTTTGCAGTCCTTACTGCCCAGTTTGTTACCTCAGATTATTTGGAACAGTGATAAATGTTCACTTGCCACCGCATCTAAGGGACTTCGTAAAGAACTAGGTCCCGCTGCAGATGTTAAGCATTTAATCTGTTCTAAGGTCTACAAACTGAAATCATAATGCTTAGTCTTTGCTTTCTTCTCGCTTAGTCTGGTTAGGAAATGTGAATGGATGTCTTATTCTGGGAACTTGGCTCATCATTTGTGTTAATGTAAGCAGGATAAAGTGTCCTTAATTCTGACTAATTTTTGCAAGTCACCACAACATAAATGTGCTACGCACTGAGTCTGTTACCATAGAAAAGCAAAATGCTGCCTATCTATATGCTGCAGTATTGCATTCACACTCTCACAGTCATTGCTCTGGTTAATCTGCTTTCTGTTTTGCTGATTGTTTATCACAAATGAGTGTCTCTTAGGAGACTTAGAAGAATGTTTTTTTTTACCTTGTGTTTCATTCTCTGATTAGGAGAATAAAAAATACATGCCAGGTAAACCTGTTCCACATTGCCTCTCTTCACTGCAGCTAATTTAGGTGCAGTGAAAAGAGAGACAGTGCTGAAGTGCTAGTGTGCTATGATATTTCAGCTCCATGTGTTTAAAATGGCCTTTAGATGTGCTCAAATTTTCTGCAAAATTCCAGCCTCTGAAACATTTCTTCATCCCTGGCATTTTTTTGTCCTGTTTTTGTAAGTGTTGTCAATTGCTTTGCTTTGTGATCTGTGGTAGAGAGGTATCTGGAGTTCCAGAATGTAATTACCTGAAAATATGTTTTATTTTGCTTACTAAAATAAGGCTTCTAATTTTTTGGTGCTAGGTGGTGTATTTATCTTTGTTTCTTTTGCTTGCTTTGTTGTTTGCAAACTTCTTGTGCACTGTTTCTATGCAATGCGTTTTGTCCTGGAAAGATAGGCATTACAAATTTTTTTTGGCTACAGAGAAGGAATAATTTTAAAGAAACATTTTAATGATAGCAAAGAGACAGGGGTCTGTGTTTAAGCACAAGGACTAGTACAGGCAAAGTGTATTGTCTTGTCTTTATTCTTCTGCAAAGATGGATTTTTTTAGTATTACTGACAAATGCATAGGAGATTAACCTGTTTTCTTAATGGTAATTTATAATGATAATACAATCTGCTCTGTGTAATGCTCTCTTACCCAAAGGAAATGAAAACAGCTCTAGTATGAAAAAGCCTATGCAGGTGACATCTAGGTGCCCTCACTGATATTACACAGCCATTAATGGAAGCCTTCACTATTTCCCTCTGTAGGAGTTCCTCCTGAAGACTTTGTGTGTGGGGGCTGGACAATTAGTTTCTGGAAATATGCCATAGCCAAGGACAGAGGGATAGTGCTTAGATTTTCAGTGTACTTAGGCAAGGCCCCTCAAGGGTAGTACTCAGTGTTACCACATCAGTGGTGTGAAGGTGATGGAATATGTCAGTGCATCCAGCCCTTTTGGGTTTTTTTTGACTAAAACTGATCTTAGTGGGGGGCACTCAAAGAAACAAGTATGTTTTGGAGATCTTCCATGGAGCAGTCTTTTCATCACCACAGCTTAGTGGTAAAGTTCTTGCTACAGCCGGGAATAGTAAAACAGCAGGGTGCTAATAGCTGAATGAAAACAACATCTATTTTGGTAACTACTGAACTTGCTGATGACTTGAAAGGGATAAAATTTGACTGTGTCAGCTACGAAGGTATGTCCCTGTTGCTCAGTTTTAAGTCCACAGGAAGTCTTACTATTGTTCATAAGAGAAGCAGGCATGCATGCTCAAGTTGTTGCTTAAGCAACATTTTGTGAATAAAATGGTTTGCAATTCAGTCTGCTACTGAACAGGCAGGGCAGGCTAAATGAAATAAAGATAAAATTAGGAGTGATGGAAGGATACGGATCTGAGCTATGCGCACACCTTGTAAAATTAGGGTAAGTCAAATAGCTGCAGAGCTTAGTGGAAGAAAAAAGAAAAATGTTATTTCCAAATGTTACTGGGGAATATTGAAACAAGACTTCATTTTCAGTTTGGACTTGTTCCATGATATTGTGCTGTCCAAAAGTAGTTTTGTGTCTACTGACGAAACGCTTGCTACTGCAGATCACAGAAACACAAATTATGTTAATGATCAGGAAGACAATACAATGTAGCCAGTTAATGAAAGAGCTTGGTTTGTCCAGAAAATTATGTGGAGCAGATACACACATACATAGAAAGTAAGATTGATTTAGAGACCTTTGTCTTTAAAGCAGATTTTTATATGGTTTTGTGTGGGATTTAAGGGGGATTAAATGTTTGACATCACTTTGCCTGCACAGGCGATGTTGAAGAGGTTACTGAGTGAGTGATGGAGAATTCAAATGTGCAGCTATGCTGAAAGTGTGGAAGCAATGGATCAGACTACAGCCTGGCCAAACAAATTGCTCTACCTACTGTATTTCTAAAAGCAAAGTGCCTCTGGTTTGGCAGCAAATCTTCAGGGATGTAGAGCTGAAGGAATATTTGTGATTTGCCAAGATACGAGGGGAACTTGTCGAGGGCATCGGAACTGGGATGCTTCTGTCTTCTGTCTTAAGTGATGCCTTGCTTCATGTGCATCCTTTTTCTGCTATGCTGTTTTTGTTCTTTTTAAACAATAAAAGCACTAAAAATAAAAAGTCAGCAAAGTGGTCTGGCTGATCAGGTGCATTTCTCTTTTGGAAGAGATGGTCCTGGTCATGAAACTTCTGCTCCTCATCTGCCTCTGGCCAGTAGCAGTTCTTCACAGTTCTCAAAGTCAGCATCATCATCGGCAACAGTTCTTATTCTTAAGAAAGCATAGCAGGTAAGCAACATACTCCGTCCATCTGTGTTCATCTGATAAACTTCATGCTGTCAGCAACCTTTCAATGCACCCTTTCTGTTCACTGTCCTGTTTTGATAGTTTCTGGATTTATAGTATGTTTGGTATTGATAGCGTGTTCCCAAAATGGAAACAGTGAACTATTAATTAATTTTGCATAACCAGATATATTTTCATGTTGGATTTCATGAAGGCTTCGTATACATACAGTTATGTACACACACCCACACACAGGTCATTTAACTTGTGTGATACCAGGTTACTATTGTGATACCAGACTACTGTCGTGTTGTACAAAGATACCCTTTCACTCCTATTGCAAGAAGCAAAAATGTCTTCCAAAGTTCTAGGCCAGTGTTATAAAGTGAATTCCATTAGCAAAGCAGCAAACTAGCTACATTATCAAGATACAGAAGACATTTTTATGGCACTACATGAGGTAAATTATACTTTATTTGTAGTGATGACAAAGCGTGTTCCCTTTATGGAATATACTTATGCTTTTAGATGTTGGAGATTGTCTCTGTTCTTAGTTTTCCCAATCAAGTAGCTGCTTTAAAATGAATAATGAGACAAAGGTTTTTACATTTAAATTTCTGTGCTTAGTGCATATTCCCACAAATGCATTTTCACATCTGCCATGTGAAGTCTCCTGATGTGTTTCCAGATTAATCAAATAGTATGTGAACACGCCAGTGATTGGCATGATAATCCAAGCAAATTCTCTGTTATTTGGGAGAGAGGAGAAATTGTAATAAGTAGCTCCATTTAAGGAAGGAGAAGGAATGCAACTATTACATTTGTCTGTGTACTTAAACCCCTATTAAAATGAGCAGAGGAGCTGATATTTGTACAATATCAAATACTGAGAAAAAGTAACATGGGTGTACTCCTTTGATGTGTTTAAGCTCTTTTTCTCAGGTTGCATGCTTTGTAGCAGGTGTTCAGCGGTTTTCCTTCTGTATCACTTCTTACGTGATAATCCAGTAGTGACATATCTCTGAATCTCTAGATGTCTTGATAAAAATCACTTAAGCAGTGCAAGGCAACAGAATATATCCCAGTGACAAAACGGAAGTGCCTGGAGAAGATACGCCGCTCAGTACTTCCAGATTTCAGTTCAAGGTCATAAGTTCAAGTTTGGTCTAATCCAAAAGCCCCTGAAAAGAATGACTATTCAGCAGACTGTTTCAAACTCCCTGACAGTTTTGGAGTGAGTGCTGGTGAATGGTTATTTGTAATAACAAAATAAAATAAAGAGAACTAATCCTAATATCAACATAAAGTCTTATCTAGTGCTGTGCTAGTCTCTCAGGAAGCAGGTAAGAATCTAATGGAAACAAAATGAAATACCTTCTTATCGCTGTGGTGGTAAGGAAGGTCTATTTTAACCTCAGCTGGTACACTTTTGTCGGTGGTAAAAGGGAAGCGTATGCTGTTGTCGTTTGAATTTATCCTGTTCTGCAGTAACTGAGAGGAGTTGCTTGTGAAACAGTCACAAAGCAGGAGAGAAGCCTGGTAGGAGACAACGTATTTTGTGATATCCTTTGCTGCACATCCTTTACTGATCTCTTGCCACTGGACAGCAGTAACAATACTTAGCACAGTGTTCTTTCTATCTTCACAGATCTTTACTAATACATACAAATGGATCCGTCTGACAGTGTTGTGAGACAGGCAGAAGTGTGTTAACAGAAAGAACAGGAACAGGAGGAATGCCAGCTGATGCTGACTGATGTAACAGTTTTTGTTACGCAAGCAATGCTTTGGTCTTCTGTTCTTCATTTCCTAGGTCTTAGTGATTTGGAACTAGCTGGAAGTCAGTGCCACAGAAGATCCCAAAGCTTAACAGGTGCAGATCAGTTTTTCCATGGAAAGGATCCAAATATGTTTAATTTCTCTTTGTTTGATTCTCTGGTTTTGTTCAAAATGCAGCATTGTCTTCCAGGACTTTGTGACTTTTCACCAGCCTCTTTTTCTTTCTGGGTAAAAACCTTTCAGCCACCACTAAAGATATTAGGGACACAGCTGACAGATGGCCTTGGTAAATGGGTGGCCTTTTAAAAAAAATCCCATGTGAAAATGTTACTTAACCTACAAGTTCCACTGTTTTAATAGTGTAACCCAGTTCTCCCTCCAAAGCTATTTATCTGCCTTCTCTTGTAAAGAAGGTTTTAAAGCATTAACCAAAAGTACATGAGAAAGCGATTATTCTCATGGTCCCTTTCCTACAGCAAAGAACAAAGCATTTGACTGTCAAAAAAATTAGGCTTTTTGGCAGTACATCTTGCTGATGTTACTGAACACTGAGAAATGCATTTTTATTTGTGTGAGAGAGAAGTGTACAATTCTGATTATTACATTTATCTGGGCTTCAAGATTTGATGAATGTGTTAAAAAGTTTAAGAGATCACACTGCTGTATAACTCTACAGACTGTCCTGGGAATAAGATTTATGTAACTTCTACCTTTTGGATATCTTTGATTTGGTAGTAAAGAGATAAAGAGAGATTTACTTTCCTTAGGTGCGTGTGTCTGCTGATACATGCATCTGGTGATGATTTCACAAAATATTCTTCACCAGAAGTGCTGTCAAGCATTGGAACTGCTTGCATTGGAGGCTGCCCAGGGAAGTGGTTGAGCCACCATTCCTGGAGGTATTTAAAATGTGTAGATGTAGTGCTTAGGGACATGGCTTAGTGGTGGATTTGGCAGTGCTAGAATTACTGTTGGATTAATGACATTAAAGGTCTTTTTCAACCTAAATGATTCTGTGTTTTTGTGATTATGTGTGGGCTTTTCCTCTCAAATGCCATAGCCTGACACCTGCCATACAGTGATGTACTGAATCAGTGACTGCATTTAGACTCTTAGATTGTGGTGTGCTGGCCAAAGCTGCATGATAGAGAGATCAGGGTGCCAGGCCACCAAAGTACAATCTGTGTCTTTGCAGTGTGTCTGTGAAAATAGAAAGTATATCTTGAGTTACGTCAGGAAGCTTTTCTGAGAGCCAGGCTAGTTAGAGCTCTTCTGCTTTTTAATGGAATTAATGGGATTTGTGCCATGGGAGGAATACTCAAGAAAACATCTGCTGATGATTTTAAGATGCTGTAGCACTGATCAGTAGTTAGGTATGGATCTGGGATTTCTTAGAACCACATACTTAGAAACACACACATGCGACTCCCTTTGAATCATCAATTAAATAACTGTAATACTGCAGTGAGGTCAATTTAATAATATAACTTTTAGCCAAGGAGCAACATCTGGAGATCAGATGCTGATGTTAAAGGAATATCTGCTCTAGAACACTTCTTAGTCTTGGGTGGAGGAAGCAGTCAAGGAGAAAAAATGTGAAGCAGAAGTGCATTATTTTTTGGTACTTTTACATACGCAGTGTTACCTGTGTCCATGAAATTAATTCCAAGTACCATGAGCATATATGTCTTTGCTGTAAAGGAAAGCCCATTTTCCTTTACAACTGAAAAAAAATCTTCTGCCAAAGGAGGAAGGTATTGAAGAAAAGATGTTGCATGTTTGTAATGAAAGTACTATTTTGACCCCTGCCAGATGTTGCAGCCACTTCTGATATCAGCTAGAAGTAATTATGAACACGCCACCATTTGTGTATAAGGCATCAGCTTGAAGAGGCTGTTCAAGTAAGTGGGCAAAAAAGATGCTTTTCATATAAGCAGCATTAGTGTTTATTTTGTCCTCATCCAGGAAAACAGAAGAAATAGCAAAATCATGTAACATCTCAGTGGCTCATTAAGAAAATAAATCCTGCCCTAGTAGCTTATGTTTTGCCTCTTGTGACTAGAGGAAGCCTTCCTCAGTCGCATACTTGCTTTTAGTAAGAAGTTGTAATGGACGTATCGTAATTTTATCCTGCTTCTTCCAGTGAAATTGTTGGAGGATCAAACAGGTATTTTCCTTGGCATCTGATGATAAATAACCTAATGCTTCCAAACTGCATTAGCTGTGCCACAGCATATTGAACATAATCCATCTTTTTTTCTTACAGTTTTCTATCAGCTGATTTTCTTGTGTAACCTGTTGCAGAGAATTACAGGTGTTCCGTTCTAATGCCCATGCTACTCTGATACAGCCTTCGTCTGTGGTGATTTTTAATTCTCAAAAGCATGGAGTTTTATTTTAGCATCCACATAATTTTCATACTTAAAAAACTGAAGTCTGCATTTGAAATGCCTGATGGATGTTCTGATTGCCCTGATAATTTGGTTCAGACAACACCGCCAGAGGCATTCAAGAATGCTAAAGTAAATTAATTTGTTCAATGGTTCTGAATAGTCCAGCAGCCACCTCAGCATTCCTGTTACACCATTTTTATAAGTAATTTCTTGGGCTTTATTATTAAGAAAAAAGGGGGGAAAGGAGAAAAAGAGTAAATGCAGGCACAAACCTTATCCTTAAGTATTCCATACCTTGTCTTAAGCAGTGTTTGACTACAGATCTTCAGAACAGATTTTTATCATTCAGTCTAAAATAATAGAGCTGCTGACATCAAAGTCCCAGAGAATCACAGAAGACATCAAAGAAATTATGTCTAGGGAAGAGTCTCTTGCCTGTGGCAAAGCAGCTGTATTTAAGTAATTCCTACAGATACATGTCTAACCTATTCTTAAATAGCTTGGCTGAAAGGAGTCTCAAAACCCACACAAGAAATACGTTCCCATGTTTCACTCTTCTTACCATGAGAAAGGTGTTCCTAATGTGTAATGTACATCTCTCACTTGTTGCCACTTCTTATCCTACTGGAGAGTGGACATGGAGCAAAGGGCCCTGTCTGAGCTCATGCTGTATTCTGAAGACTGTCCTTTCCTCAGTCTTCTTCCTCTTAAATTAAGCTACACAGATTCTTCCAATCTTCCCATGCCATTCCTGAAATGGGTGTCCAGAGCCAGGCGTAATTCTGCAGCTAAGGTAGGGCTATGTCTGTAATTGCTTGGGGCTGGCCACTTAAAGCCGGACATGCAATAAGGAATGGAAACTTGACGGAGACACCATAGCATTTTTCTTATAGCAGAACAAAATAATGTAGCAGATTCTTTCTAAAGCCTGTGTCCTCCAGCTTCCAGGTCTGACTGTGGATCTTGGCTGTGTTTTAACCCAATACTTTTGTGATATGAGCATTTACCAGACCCCTCTGTTATCTCTGGTGTGGTTTGTATTTATAGGAAAACCAGGAAAGGTGCCTGCATTGTGATGAGCATCTGCTGTTCATTTTAAATGCAGGCCCAATACAGGAGATTCCTGTCTGGAGAGCTGGAGTCCCTTCTTAGGCATGTGAATTTCCCAGTGGAGTTTGGGGTGTTGATCAGTGCCTTCTGTGAAGGGAAGAAAGTTAGCAACAGTCACCAGAAAGAAGCACAAGGATTCACGATGTCCTGCTTAGAGCGCAGGTTCACCTGTGTTACCTTGGGTCTTGTTGCAGAGGCTTAGTTATGTGTGACATGGGGAAAAATGCAGAGTCAGGACTCCTGATGCAAAGAAATGCTTCATGTCTGAGCAGCAGATAAGCTAGTAAGAGCTAATAAATAAGCACATAAGAGCTAATGAGTAACTTGGCCAAATCTGAATGATGTTTAAGATGTCAAAAAACAAGCCTCTGGATCTGGGACCATCAGTTTCTTGGTCTTTTGAAAAATTACGGACTCATTTGAGCTCCTAGGAAAAAAAAAAAAGCAAATATATAAAGTATAATTGCCTCTGTAATATGGATAATGAATGAAGTGGTATAAACCACTGGTGTTGGAATAAACTGGTGTTACTTCCAGTCTGAGTTGCAAGTGGTTATGTGAATACTGACATTTTTTCAAGCAGCTGTAATGTCTTACATAATGATAGGTACAATCTCTGAGAGGAACATAAGAAGAGCTAGATGTTCTTCTTGGGACTTCTTATCTATAATTAGTGTTCCCATGGACCTGGGCACATTCCCCTACCTTTTCCAATATATCTTTCTCCAACTGTTTCCCTTATCATACCAGATTCAACTGTCCAGTATTATTGAGTCTCTGCTTCATTTAACTGGCACTCTGAATGTCAGGCAGAGAAAAAAAAAAGTTTCTTACAGCTTGCTTTTTTTTTTTTTTTTAAACATAGCAAGCGAGAAATTAAAATGAGGAAAATTGACAGCACAAAAGTACAGCCACTTAAATCTGAGCAGCTGCTTCGCATAGAGGACCATGACTTTGCACTCAGACCTGGATTTGGAGGTAAGCAACACACACTTGCACTGTGCTGGTTCCTTTTCAGAACTTATAAAAAAAAATATTATTAGGGTAAGGCTCTATGGGAGCAGTGAATAAGGTATCCCTGTAAACTGCATACCGTCGTACCAATTAGATTACTTAGTCATCACATTTGTTTTAAGAGATTTTAATGAACCAGAAATTCCTAAATCTGTTTGCTAAGTAGAGAATAAAAAAGCTGCCTACAGGCATTCAGTTTATTACCATGTAGATTCTGTGTTGTTAGGCACTATGATTATTATTTCTTCATTTAACTAAATTGCATGTGGATAAAGGGAGTATTCAGTGGGATGTCCACAGTTTGGGTTCAATTTTGATTCTCCTTCATGAATAGTGAAATGAGAAAGCTGAACCACTAATAAGCCAGTTCTATGTTCATGATTTCGTGAAAATAGATTGAACTACTGTGGGTTATGAGGACAAAATACATGAAGACCATAATCAGCTGTGTAAGCAAACAGAAATCTGGGAGGCTAAAAAATCTATAGGGCTGTTCTTGCTGAAATCGGCTGCTGGAACCTGGGGCCTGGCAGGCATGTCAGGAGGGTGATCTGGAGTAAAAAGAGCCTCTCTGGGTGCATTGTGAGAATGTGAATGGGTTTCTTGCTACCCTAGAAATTGTGTCCTGTCAGAGAGCAAAAATCTCGCCTGACTTTGAACAACAGTTGAGATATGCCTGTTGCTTTACAACAAAAGTTAAAATTACCCCTTGCCTAAAATCTGTTTAGTCTAGTATCTGCTAGTGTGGACATCTTGTTACCCCCTGCTTGGCCACACAAGGAATCTAAATTTTTCAGAGTATAATCTCAGAAAGGAAGTAGCATTTACGTGAAACCAAACAACACTAGGTTGTGCTTCGTCTTTGGATCATCCCAGAAGCAATACTTATGATGTACATAAAAGCAACTTTCAGATTATACCTTGTGATCTGGCAGCTTTAGTTTTCCACAGGCAATGAGGATTTTTTTACACGCAGCAAATATGTACCAGGCTTTTTCCCCTTGTCCTTTTATTTTCAGATGACTGGTTATAGAACCTAATTCGCTTCCTACTGAAGTCAGCTGTAGTTTTTCCACTGACTTCATCGCACAGGCATCTCAGTAATCACACTGCCATGGGTATGATTTCAGCTGTACTCCTGTCTTTCAGAAGTAGCTTTCAGCAGAAGAGTGCATCAGCTTTGCTCCCCTTTTATCAATCCACATGCCTCCATAGTGGTATGGGAGGCACTTTTTTCAGTCGCATCTAATAATTCACACACTTCAAAATTTCCAGAACTCTCTTAATATGTGGAATGCTAACGAGTGAATGGCTCTAAGACTAAAATATAGATCCATTAACATTTTTACAGTGCACAGTTTTGAACCTGTTGGAGATCCCTTAATTTGGGGAGCTCTAAATTTGGCTTGTTTGACTTGACTTAGCCCCACTCATGCAAAGTAAATGAGGCAGACTAGAGGACCCAGAGATTCTAGTATTTATAATTGAGTAACAAAGGAAAAACAGAGAGAGCATAGGCTGCATTTGATTTGTAAACTGAGCAAACATGCACAGGAAAAAAATTGGGAGAAATGCATGTAGAATTGTTGGATACTGACCAGCAGCAGTGTTCCTGGAAATGTGACTTTGCTCACATGACGGATTGCTTTCCTATGAAAGTATATCATTGGTCCGTGGAGGTGAGAGATCCTTTTTTTTTTACCAAATGGACACAATCTGACATGGAGAGATGGACACATAATAATAGACACATAAACTGTCGTTTATATGACTATATTTTGGCATTTTTCTGTTGACTGCAATGCCATTCCAGCTACACAATCAGAATCTGACTGGTGATTTTAAAATTTAGTCCTGACATTGTCTATTTATTAATACATTAGAGAAAAGTCTGAGAAGTATTCTGTGTCAAGATGAAGCAAAAGCCAGCAAGTGGCTAACAAGCTGTTCCTACATTTTTGCTAAAGAAATGTTACTTGTGTGCAGTTCATTATAGTTCATTACTATAGTCTGCAGTAATTCAGTACCCCCAAATGTTCTCTAAAAAACTAAACTTACATTGTTACACTGCACTTACCCCCGAAGACAGGCTCTTGGGTTGTCTGAGGGTTTTGGAGGTTGGGGTTTTTTTCATTTCCTGGATTGTTTTGTTTTGTTGTTGCCTTCTATGTAATGTCATGGTCCTCTTCTGTTTGGAAGTCTCCAGTAGGTGGACCCAAACTGGTGCAAACAGATGTGGCCCAGCAAAGTGATTTGGGTAATTCCACTAGACATTGAACTCGGAGTACCGATGTTTCCCTTGCTCAAACAAGCTTTACCAACTACATTAGTGAACATTGTAGGCATTATGTTTTGTCCTTGCTGCTTCCAGAAGTACTCGTAAAGGCCAGGAGATGAGTATTTGAGATATCCTGCAATGGTATAATAGTGCTTGCCAGTTCTGATAAGGCTGTCTGTTGGCTTAGATCCTACCAAAGGAAACAAAAAACTGTCAGTAGGCTCAGATCTTTTCATGACATATATATCTTTAATATTACGGCCTGAAGTGCTTCAACTGATTTTTTAGTACTCCCATAAACAGATAATCAATGAGAAGATAGCTCAAGTTTGGTCTGGAGAAAATGGAAGAAATTAAATTATGTTGCTAGCACTTCGTTGAATGGTCATCCCCGTATTTTGCCTCAGTGAGAAAGGGTGAGCATAGGCCGGTATAAGGCAGTGAACAGAGACTTCTAGCAACTCGGATCTGAGGGCCACTTAGCAGCCAAAACTGCTAAGTTTGGTTTAGGAGAATAAAGTGTTAAAGTGAATTCTTAGAAATGCTTTCAAGTTACTTTATTTTCTACTATGCATCTATTTATCAATAGCCTATTATTTTCTGAACTATCTTATTCCAAAATACCGACAGAAGTCATTGGAGTGAGTTCTTGGTTTCATGAGTTCTTTCTACATAGACTAGCATACAGAGGAAGTAATTATTTTCTTTCTCTGTGTGTTGGTTTTCTGCTAATACAACCTTCCAAGCACTCTCTTTAACTATTTGCAGTCTAAAGTTTATGGAACCTCATGATCATTGTCATTGCGTACATGAAAATTCTCCCCATGTGTATGTACATGCATATATATATATATGACAACTTTATTTTTCTTTTACATTGTATCTTAAGGACCTGCTATTTCCTATGCTAACAGTGTGTTAGTTAAAGTTTTAAAATTTGTTCTCTCTACTTTGTCAACCAGTCTAGTGGATAATATCATTAGACAGTATCAGACATGATGGAAAATAATTTAGTGGACTTTAGCTGGTCAAGAGGTAGCAGTCCTAGACAGTTTGCATCCCGATCTGCAATTAAGCATAATTTTAATTCCAGATTCTCAGAGGATCAGAAATTCCATTAGCTTTCTCCCCTTTATGCTTCCTCCCTCCTCAAGCTAAATTAGTAACATTTCGATTCGTCTGAAGGTAAAAGGGTAGAAAAAGGAAAGGAAATAGGGCACAATGAATGTTCAAACAATGCTGCAATTCTTATAGTTCTTTGCCACCAACCTGTTTTCTCTTCTGCACCAAAGCCCTCCCTGAAAGGTCAGAAATATCTCACTGGGGTGGAGAAGACTCATACTGATGAAAGTGGAATGGCTTTTTCTCATGTGTTTCTAGAAGGAATAGCTGTGGTCCAGAACAGGAGGGAAATACTTTGGTAATGTGCAAAACCTTAGTAGACTGCTTCTCCTGATCTTTTTTCCTCTTTCACTGCTAATTCTTCCATTCCAACCAGCCGTCACACAAATAAGAAAGAAACAAAAGAGTAACAAGAAGAAAATAACATTGCCAGTAATTCTGCTGTTTCAGTCATTGCCAGAGGAAAGTAAAACGCATAGCTTTACTTTGCTGAGGCTTGTTTACATATTTAGTTTTCTTCTACAGGCCATTTTTAGAAGGAGGTACTCCTGTAGACCTTAATTCTTCCCTAGTCTCTGTTTCCTAGTGGGAATTTCCTGCATACACTATTACAAAGCCAACTGGGAGACAACTGTGGCTGTTTTTCCTAAATTCAACATTTAATTTCAGGAATTTCAGGTGCAGTCCACTGTGTGTTCAAAGATCTGACTATTACAAAAATACTATAGAATTCACTAATCCAGTCATTATTATTGTAGAAGTTGATCCTCTAGTGATAAAAGAACATCCTTTTTATGTAATATTCCTTCTAAAAAGGGTATTACAGAATTTGCGTGCCATACTACCTATTAAAAAAATTCCATGCTCATCAAGGAATTCTTTTGCTATGCTTAAACCTTTAAAACAAAAGACTGGAAATGGCTTGTGTGAAGATAAACCCATCTGAAAACAGTTCTGTTTTTTTCTGCTGGGGAGTAATTATCTTGAAAATCTATGTAGCCTTCATTGTGGGATCACTAATCCCTGTAAAATAATGATTTTTAGCAATGCTGCAGAAGCAACTGAAGCTGTTCAATTTAATAACAAAATCCTCTCTGCCATCCCCAGTTTTGTCAGACTGAGAAATAAAAACCACAGCTTTGCTCTGGTTACTTTGTTTTCAAAGTGAATTTCATGTTGTTGCCTGATGGTCAGTCAGAGATGGAAATTCTCAATGTGCTAGATACAAAGCTGTGGTGCAGACACAGAAATAGACAGATCACTTCACTGTTCTGGCTCGTTTAGGATCCTTTTCAGTGCTTATTGAAATGCTCTTTTTTAAAAAATATCTAATTGTAGTAAACCAAACTCAAGTGATGAAGAAGTTACAGTTCTCAGTAACTTGTTCCCAATGGGTAATTATTTCTGTTTCTAGTGGAGCTGATTTTTAATCACAAAAAACATCAAAGCTCAGAAGGCCTTGGCCAGAGTAAGGCCAATATATATCTTATAGGGGTGGCGGTATTAGTGACAATATAAAAGTGTTTCAGATTAGAAAAGTGAACAGCACAGTGAAGTGACCAGGGTTGCATATGTGTGCAGTGTTTAATGTCTTTATTGTCTACTTAGATTTGTTGCGAAAGTAGAGTCAGAATAGGAAGAAAATATTCACAGCTGCTATAATAATAATAATAGGTCAGGGCTGGGGTTAGGGTATGTGGTTTAATAACTGACTGTGGTGAATGCTAGACTGAATGGTATTTTCTCATTAAGCAGCATGAGTATGGTCTTTGGCCTTTCCCTAGACAGAGAACAGGAATCTCTTTTTAAGGAGTCTGTTTCACAGTTCTCACGTTTCTACCTAATCAGGAACAAATTTCATCGTAACAGTTCCCTTTTATTTACTTCACTTTTGAGCCATCTACTGTATTTCTCCTGGCCATAGCTTTTGATCTCTTTTATGCTATTCAGTGTTCCCAGTAACTTTTTATGTATAGTTTTATAATAGTTCCCAACTTAGTACAAGCTCTCCTTTCAAGGAATCAAGTGCCGCTGTGTGTATGTATGTATAACTGGCACTTCAGTTTGTGTGCATGTAACCAACATAAAAATAAGCTGCCACTGATATCTAATTCTGTGTTCAGTTCCTTTACACTTGCCAAATGAGGTGAATTGTTGAATGAAACTGTGCCCACCCTGGAATAATGCTTGTTGGGGTAGCAAATTGTCTTTAATTTTTGCAAATCCCAAGAAAATATTAGGTTTGTCATCACCACACTTTGAGCAGCTGTCACTAAGAAAAGTCTTTTCATCACTACACATGATATGTAGCTCAGAAAGCCAGTCGTCCTATTGTGTGATATTATTTGTGTGTAGCTCCTTGCCTCTTTGAAGAATATTGATGGTAGATATTTAACTTTATTTCCTTTAGATTTGTCCTTGACTGAGAAACTAGTAAAGCTGTTATTTTATGTAGACAGCTGCTCCCTTCTCCTCCCCTTCCACTCATATCTATGAATCACTCTATGAATCAGACTAAATCCACTGTTTTTAACATGCTGTTCAAGTAAATAATCTCCCAAAGTTTTAGCAATAGTAGTTAAGATCAAATGTATACCCAGATACGAAGACTTTCAGTATATCCTACCCTGTGCCTCTGCCATGGACCCAGGGTGAGAGTTTGGACGCATCTACAATATAAAGAATTTGAAACTTTGTGGTGAGTAAGGTTAGATAATACACAGTTCATCTGCCTGTTTGTAGTCACTCAGAGCAGCCCTGGTAACCAACAGGCATTTCCAAGTCACAAACCACCTCACCCCAATCTTGAATGTGTCTGTTACACTGCATGAAGGGAGCCAACAGCTGAGGCCAGATTTCTGTCTTCAATGCTGTTTGCCTATTAGTCAGCTTTCATGCTGATTATGCTTCTAGGTTGGAGCGCTTTGTCTCTACAGCTAGCCTGCTCCCTGAGCCACCCTGCCTCGTATACGGCTAGCTCAAATGTCAGCTCTGCAGCGTAGGCTTGTCCTGTTCCATCATGCAAATGAGAGCTTGATAGACAGCACCTCATCTGCCTGCAGTGTTTGCGTTTGTATGATGTGTGAATGCCATTTGTGAATGATGTTCACATCATATAGAAATCCCACAATGGCTTCTACTTAGGCTAAACTCATCTTTAGTTTACAAGATAGTTTAGGTTTCAGTGGAATACTGAGAAGGTGACTCCACTCAGGTTACAACCAGGCATTTTTGTACTAGCACTTAGTCCAGATTGATTTTTAGCATAAGTAAACTATTTGCGTGGTGTCATCAAAATACAGACAAGAAGTGGTCAAAACTGGGTTAGGAGAGGTATAAAAATTTTTATTGTGAAGAAACCTGGCTGAATATATGCATTGATACTCTTGTGTGTCAGCCTCTAAACTAGCCAAAGGGGTATTCCATACCACAGCGCATCATGTCCAGTATAGAAACTAGGGGGAGTTACCCAAGAGTCCCAGATCACTGCTTGGCTTGGGCTGGGTATCGGTTGGTGGGTGGTGAGTAGTTGTATTCTCTTCCCTTTTTATTTCCATTATCATTAGTATTATTTGTGGTATTATTATTTGTGGTTTTGTGTTATACCTTGGTTACCGGACTGTTCTTATCTCAACCCATGGGAGTTGCATTCTTTCGATTCTCCTCCCCATCCCTCTTGGAGCAAGGGGGGAAGAAGAGGGTGAGTGAGCATGCGGCTGCAGGGTTCTGAGTTACCACCTGGGCTTAAACCATGACAGCTTTTCCCTTATGAGGTAGAGAGGAAGCAGTCCTTTTTCATGGATACCTATGCCAGACTTTAAATAGTTGAGTAACTAAAGATAATTAGGAGGTGTAATGATTGTTTTGTTTATAAGTGTGGGAATAAGCATTGGAACTGGTAAGAGAACTTTGCACTTTGATGTATTTGATATATTTACCCAGCTTTTCGCTATGATAGTTCCAAATAGCACTCCAAGCAGTTCATTAGCAGTTGAACAAGGAAGCTGTCCCTGCTGTCCAAACTGCAATGCCAGTAAGTCTGGCTGCAAAATGATCACTGAAGGCTTTTTACTTATTTCTACAACTATTTAACATCATGTTTTATTTTGTTGCCTTGTTCTTTCTCATTTAGTTTACTAGAGTGGGCAGACCATACTAAATGCTGGGATGGGTATTTTTCTGTAGCTAATACACAGTCTTCCATTTAATATGGATTTATGCTCCTCATCACTCTCTCATTCTGTTGCATTGAAGGGTCGCCAATACCTGTGGGCATTGATGTACAGGTAGAAAGCATTGACAGCATATCTGAAGTTGACATGGTAAGTGGAACTGGAATAAAGAAGTTCAGCCAAAATTCAGGGTTTCAGAAAGACCCAGCTGGATGATACAGAATAATACAAAAGAACAACCTTGCCTTGAAGCATGCAAGTCATTCTTGTTTAAACTAGTAAATGTTATGTAAGAGCACCTGTCAAATTTCTCCTTGGGCAAGGGGAACATATCAGAGTGGATACTGCTCCAATCTGAAACCACCAGCCATTCAGTAAGCACCATGGGCTTCTGCATGAGCCCTTAGTACTCAGCACATTAGTTGAAGAGGCTTCATATCCTTTATTTCCTTTGCTTATTCGTATCTGAATATGCCCATCATTTCTGGCATGGGTGGAGCTGTAGATGTGACAAATGGTAGTGGAACAATCAGTTCCATGAATGGCCCTCCGAAGTAGATGCCCACACTGCAATCTAGGACTTGTAGCACTGGAATGCAGGCTGTTCATTCCTCAGCTGAAATTGTCACTGATAATGTCACCCGTTAGTGCCAAATCCTAGAATAGCAGGGCATGTTAGCTTTGCGAAGAGATCTCATTTACAGTATCTTTTCACAGTGAGTGTAGGTCTAGTTGTAGGTGTTGAGTTTGCAATGGGATCTGTCAGTCAGTATGTACCCCTGCATTCCTTTGCAAGTCTACCCAAATCATATTACAGGGGAAGACCTAAGTATCTTCCCAGTATTCTTATAATTGCTACTTATAAGAAGTAATTGTTCTACTGAGATAAATGATGTCTGCCTAATAAGGCAGAAGTTATATAGTTGAGCACAAAGCAGTCAGGCTGTGCAGAAGCTCAGACTGGGTTTGGAGCATCCTCTCCATCTCTTTCCACATGTATATTTGCAGTCATGCTATTTCTCTAAATAGGATGATAAAATATTTTAAACAGTATTTCATACTAAAAAAAATATAAGTCTTGTAAAATTTAAGTTTTTACTCTTATGAAATTCTTCATATTATTTCTTTATGATGCATTTCATTCATCAATCCCCTGTTCAGTATTTGTACAAAATGTACAGATTAATGAAATTTACAAATTGACCTAATGCTCATGAAGAACTCAAGTTAATCCCTTTGTAAAGGAGCCACAGCCCATTCTGGGAGAAGCTTGTGAAGATTTCCAGAGGAACCCATTTTCCATTTCCCTTTGGTTGGTTTAAAAGTTCCTTTATCAGTTCACTGATGGCCTAATACAATAGAGCACTGAAATCTGTAAAAGTTTTATCTCAGTATAAATGAAGTATGTGCCTCAGACTCAGACATCAGTTACAGGGTGAACAGCCAGTATCTCAGAGGTAGTTCTCATCTGTCTTTAAACTCATTGAGTAGGATTTAATTCCTCTCACTGAGGGTCCTCCAGATGATACCCAGAGCAGACACAGATCCTTTGCATGAATTGATGCATGAGTTGATTACTTTGTACTGTTTTCTATTGTATGTGAATAAACCATGCATTGTCTTCTTTTATTTTTAATTAAACAAAGGACTTCACAATGACTTTGTATCTCAGACATTACTGGAAAGATGAGAGACTTTCATTTCATAGTAACAAAAACAAAAGTATGACTTTTGATGGAAGACTGATAAAAAAGATCTGGGTACCTGATATATTTTTTGTACACTCCAAAAGAACTTTCATCCATGATACAACTGTGGAAAACGTCATGCTTAGAGTATACCCTGATGGCAATGTACTCTTCAGTCTACGGTAAGAGCAATACCTCTTTATAAGAAAATACATGTCTGCAATTATGGACCAGTAGTCTGTGTAGTGAGAAATGGCTGTAAATACTTGTAGTTAAGATTCTGAAACTGAACTGGCAGTAATCCCGTGACACTGGATAATGGGGACTGGTGACGAGTGTACCAGTTCGAAAATAAATTCAGGAGTGATAACATATAAATAACATATTTTTCTGTCATTCACATATTGTTTGTTTCCTGTCACAGAACAATTGCATTTTTTCATCTGTTGTAAATAGCACTGAAATTTATCCTGTGTTAATTCCTTGTCAGTGGTTTTATCTACATGTTACTGCTTTTCTTTATGAAGTAGATTTGGATGATGTGGCAGAAACAGTTTTCTGGAGGAATTTTCCCCTTAGGGTACAGACTCCAAGGCCTGTGGATTGCAGAAATCACAGTTCTCCAGGTTATTACTGGTTAGGCCTGTGCACAGTTTATACTTCATCTGATCTGGATAGTTTGAAGACTTATGCAAGCACTTGAGATTTTGGCTATTTAATGATTGTTCCAACAAGTAATGAAGACATGCAGAAACCATCACAACAATAGCTGCACATCACTTTAAAATAGTGTATGCTCAAGAATCACACTGATCAGTGAGAAATAATGAGGTGAAGTATGCATTTCATTGCTGTATTAATTTCCATGCTTCATGAGAGGGAGATTGGGAGCACTAAGGCTTACAGCAGTGGCACTCCACATGAGGGGTATCACATACATTCAGCTGGTGGAAGAGTGGTGAAGAGGCTTAAGATGGGAGAACACATTCTATCAGCTTACTGGAAAGGTAAAGTGTCATCAAGATAAACAGCAAGAAATTGTACACAAGTAGTTACAAACCAAAGATAGCATGTGATGTGCAGGATGTGGCAATGGAGGCATGGACACCGTTTTCTGGTTACAAACGAAATCCTTTATTGAGTGAGATTACAGGCTTTTATAGTATTCTGACTTGCAGTTAGTAGCGGATAGCTCCTGTGCTAATTTTCCATCATGATGTGATCACGCGCTCTCTCAGCCGATCACCTTACTGTCCACCTGCCCTTGCTTAAGCAATTTTTTCTAAGCATAGCTCTCTGTTATCACTGTCACTACATGTTACATCGTTATTTGACTTCCCCTTGACCCTACAATCATTATCTTGTCTTAAGTATCCTTCTGTTCCCAAATTTACAATCTTCAGGGATTATCTTGATGTTCTTTCTTCAGTTCCACCTGATGTTCTTTCTCCGGTTCCTCCCAACTTGTTCCGTTCACTTCTTCCAGGGTTTGTGGCTGATAAGAGTCTAGATGTCCAGGCTCTTCTCCAGGTCCACTGGTGCAGCTTCTTGTGCAGCATTCCCCACAGCAGGACAGAAATTAAGAGAAAGGAAAAAGCATGATGGAAGGGAAGGAAAAGGGGAAAGCAGATCTGAGGGACAGACACAGTGTGAATCAATTCGCTCATTGCTTGGAATCCCCTCTGACGGGAGCCCGTGTCCTGTATCACATTTGCAAGCTTGTGCTCTACTTTTCTTCCTTGCCCTGTCCTCTCTGCTCCCACAGTTACCTTTTCCTAACTCAGCTTTACCAGATGGTGTATACTGGATGACTCCTCCTTGCTTTGCCAGGTGAGCTTGCCCTCAGCTTCACCTTCCTGTGCCAGTGATGAATGCAAAGCCCCAAAGTTCCTGCCAAACCTGTGGATTTCTTCCTGGACATATGCACAAAGGGCAGGTGTCCTGTCCTTTTCCTTATCAGCTCTTACCAAACAGAGGCAGGGAAGGGGGTGACCTAAAGGTTGGTGAACTAAGAGTTTTGAAATTACTAAGCTGAAACATTGTTTTTCTAGATTAGCAGTGTTAATGTGTATGTTCCCAGAGAATCATATGCTCATTAAAACACCCTTTTTGCATTGCCAGTTTTACATGCAGTGGGTAGACTATATTCCAGATACTTCCATGCAAGAAATCTGCATATTCTGCAGTTTTTCTTTGGAGCATGGCATCCAGGATTTTATTGAAGCAAAGTGGAACAAAAATCCAGATTTATTGCTAAAACAGTCTTTTATTTTCAGTAAATATTTTCTTGTTTTTCCCCTGATCCTTTAGTCAATAGCTGAAAGATGGAAACAACATCCATAGATGGAAGTATTACGCATGATTTTTAAAATGTGCCACACTTACAATTGTATTGCAAGCTAGTAAAATCTTACACTTGTAAAGTTTAAGTGTGTTTACCAGCCAGCAGTTTTCAAAGATTGCTTATATAACCAGTATAGCTCATACTTAAACTGTAGGATTCAGTTTGGGAAAAACTGAAAAGTCAAACTAAAACTTCAAATGACAAGAAAGGGAAATTTGGTATTATTTACCATATTTAAACTGCTGCCTCTAGCCTGTTTATTGTTCAAAATATCAAGGGATATACGTCTTCTAAACACTGCTGAAAAAGCAGGTAGAATGCAAAATAATATATTTTTCTAGACTTGTTAAGCTTTTTAGAGTATAAGGCATTTAAATGATATGGAAGAAGAAAGTAAGCTTCCAGAAACTGCAGCTTATCTTTTTATGAAATTAAATATTATAAGCATTCTAGCTGGGAAAATAACACTTGGAATAATATTTGCTGTAATCTGTAATATCTACTTCAATCTAAGAAATTCGGTCAAGAAATGTGAACTCCCCTTATTAATCTTCCAAAGTGTAACCTTTCAAAGTAAAATGCATGAAAGGCTAATGAGGGATCAGACCAGCAAAAGGTTTAAAAAAACAAAAGTAATGTACTCAGTAAGAAAGACTAATTATGTTTAAAAAATACGTTCTCATTGATCTAGTTTTATCTCACTATCTTGAAGCAATTTTAGAAGCATCTAAAAAAACTTGACAAACTGAATCATTAGGATTCTAAGCAGCAGATTGGTCATGGATCTTACTAAGTTGTCTGCCCAGAAGTGTGAAATTTTTCATTCTTCTGTTTTTGTCTTCCTTTCTGCAGAATAACAGTTTCTGCTATGTGTTTCATGGATTTCAGTAGGTTTCCTCTGGACACCCAGAACTGCTCTTTAGAACTGGAAAGCTGTAAGTTTAATTCATTCCTGTTCTTCACACGTGCATTCTTACCAACACTGCATCTTGTTGTTAATACCTTTTCAACTTATTTTGACATGTGACATGAACTCTTCAATCTGTACAGGTTAAGTTGTGACCAGTTTGGGATCTTTCCAGAACTTAGTGAGCTTTGGGAAGATAAAAAAACAATGATGCACCCTGCTTTGTTTTGACTGGGTTGATATTCCAAGGCCTGAATCTAAAAATGTTTCCTCTGTCAAAAATCATGGGGTTTTTTTTCAGGGTTTTTTTTCTTTCTTTTTTTTTTCTTTTTCCCTGAGAAAAAAATGCAAGTTAGAAGTAAAATGTCAGTATTTAACCTCATGGAAAAATGAAAACAAGTGCTTGTATTAATGTGAAGTATCTGCTTTCTCATCCCTGACTCAGTTGTCTGTAGTAAGTTGTAGAGCTGGGCAAAACCAGTTAATTCTGTTTTGCTAAGCCTTTTGCTATGTCAAAAATTATTTCTATTTGGTTTATGAGTAAAACTGGAATGCTGGTTTGTTGTTTAGTTTTGGAAAAGAGAACAGATCCCCAGTGTTCAGACAGTGCTCAGTGTCGCAGTTCCAGAGTTCTGATCCTAAATGCCCTGTGACCCTGAGCATGCCCATGTTCCCCCATCTCTGAGGTGAGCTGGTGGCAAGGCATAGGACTGGGTTCCACTTAGGGCAAGATGGAATGTGGTCTCTGAAAATTTTCCATGTCAACTAGGTGGCAAATTGATGTGGAATAAGTGTTTCTTTGGGGCTTTCCCAAACAGTTTGAGTGGTCTCCTATCCCTAAGAAAATAAAACAGAAGCATTATACCAGCAGAAGAGGTGATTTAGTTTTTACTTTCTCATAGATGCGTACAATGAAGATGATCTGATGTTATACTGGAAACATGGAAACGAGTCTCTGAGCACAGATGAGCACATCTCCCTCTCTCAGTTTTTCATTGAAGAATTCAGTGCTTCCAGTGGACTAGCTTTTTACAGCAGTACTGGTACAGTAAGCCTGTCATTAGAAGAGAGGAGCACAGGACACAATCATGCAGAATTACTTTTCCAATTCATTGCTAATAAATGACTGTTACTGCTTAAAGATCTCAGTTAAAATGAGGTCTATCAGTTACACTGGTCTGTTGGCCCAGGTCCTTGTTTTTCCTCACTTTACCAGTATAAGACTTGATATTAGAAAAGGCCATAATACCTGTAACTTAACGTCTGACAATAAGAATCTGAAAAAATGCACAACAACCAAATATATGCTGGTGTGAGCTTTTGCAAAATTGTGGTGCTTCTGTTAAAGCTCCTGGAGTACTGGTTTTGCAGGAATCTCTGGGTCCTAGTTATATAGAAAACCTTGAAAATGCAAACCCTAAAGGGTCAAATACTAGAGAGAAAACATGAGGAACCCCAGTGTGTTTTATTGTCTAAAATCTCCTAATTTTTGGAGCTGCAATATGGCGCTAAAAGTCTATTAACCAGAAGATTTCCACATGAGAGCATTTATAACCTATTGAGGTCTAATTCATGGTTTTCTTAATTTCCATGTATACACATGAAGTTGCAGAAAAATAAATCCCTTTATGTCACTGCTGCATTGTTTAACTACAGGTATCTGCCCCAGACAGGTTTTTATTTCACCCTATAGAACTTGAACAATACTTTCTGGCAAACTGCACAAGGCTTTAGGATTTTATTGTAGCCTTGATTTCATGCAAGGTGGGGTTTATTTTCTTTGTATTTGTACATGCAATTATAAATTTGTAAATACTTCTCTATAAAAGTAGTGTAACTGTATGTTTTTAACCAGATAAAATAGCATGTTTGCTACTGCACACACCAATCTGAGGCAGTTCATTTCAGTGTGGATATTACCCTGATATCAAGGCAGATTAAGTAAATAGAAATTATTTCATGTAATATGATGAAATGCATAGCACTTTGGAAAGAATCCTTGAAGACATACAGGAAAGGTGAAAATAGTTTTATTTACTGTATTTTATTTATAGGACAGCTTTTTTCTACATTTAAAATAGATCCATTCAAGTTTATGGTGGCTGATACTGAATGCAGTAATACCGGTTTAAATTGTGATGCAGCTAAAGCACTAAGGAATTCACAGCTTGATCAGATTCTTCTCTTGCTCGTGTTTGAGCTAACAGCAGAGCTCCAGAGCCATTGTCATGTGAGAAGAGGGTGAGTGATACCTTACTATCATAACTGTGCCTTGCTGAGAGCTACGTCAACTTTGTTCTTGTTGCAAGAAGGAGACCAGGATGTTTTCCACCGAACTGCTATCACTGAGTGTTGAAAATGAGTTCCTGGAACTCTTTCTGCCTTGCTATTCTCATCAAAAAACACTTATGCAAGCAAATATGGCCTTGTGCACAATAATGCAACCCCATACAACCCCAATACTCTTGCCTTTGCAGCATCTTCACAGCACCTTTGACTTTTTGTAGTGTAACTGCTCAACACTTACATGCAGATGTTTTGATGATGAGCTTACTTAGCAGGATAAAGGTGAAAGGAAAGACTTTTTTTTTAAATCACAGGGACCCTGGGAGGTACCTGAACAATGTGTGTACCATATTTTAGTTAGAACACTGTCCTTTGTGAGCACATACTCTTCTTTTGCTTTGAGGTTTTCTTTCTTACAGGAGGCTCCACTTTCTCTTGTTCTTTTATTTTGCTTCTTATTGGATGAAGCTGATTACACACAAACCCTTCCCCTAAAGTAATAGTGGGGAACAATCAGCACAACTCTGATGGAAGCCATCTTCCCCTGAAGAGTCCTAGGCAAAAAATGGACAAAAATGCTGCTCACAGAGCAGCCTCCCACATTTTAGGTTCTGCATATCATTTCCTGTGCACCTCCGAGAACTATGCGTGTAGCATTTAGGCTTTTGGAGTTCACTGGCCTCCAAAGGAGCAACAATTTTAATCCATTTTTGAGACAATAATTTTTAAACCCCAAAACCTTCTCCACAAGTGAAAACATAAAGCATGTTTCTTATTAGATGGGGTTTTTGTTGATATATTACTTTTTAAAAAGCCCCTCTTTGTGATGGCATGGCTGCTTCAACACAGGCTTGTTAATGTCTCTGTACTGGTCAGGCAGACGCTGCTCAGCCAGCCACTTTTGTCTTCACCTCACTCAACACTGATGTCCCTCCCATCACAGGAGGTATATGGCACGCACATGCTTTGCTGCCCAGACAGACTGTGCCACCAAAATTCACTAGGTGGCACCCTTTCCTCTAAAGTCAGCGCTGGCAGGCAAACCTGGAAGACGGTAGGAAAAAGTGCTGCTTACTGCTGGGTATTTGGAGCATGAGAGAAGGCAGGCTACTTTTTAGGGAAGGAAGGGTGTTGGCTTTACTGTCTTAGCTGGACTGGACGATTACATTCTGTCTTTATTCTCCTGGCAGTTTCACTTGAAGTCTGTTTATATTTTTTTTTTCTTCTTTTTTCCAAATTTTAAAACCTCAACTATAATACAGTATTTTATTTACGCAGTCATGATGCTTTGCTCCCAAGGCAGCAGTATTTCAATGAGGGATGAAGGACAGTTAATAAAGCACTATAAAAAACCAAGGTAGTGGCAATATTTGGTAGGTGTTTACTATTACTGATGAGAATGCACCATTCCAGTTGAAAGGAGAAGGCCAGTGAACAGAGCTCACAAATAACACATCTCTCTTCTCCCCCAACCTGTTCCTCTCTTCTTTCAATAGGTTGGTACAATCGACTTTTTATAAACTTTGCACTTCGGAGACATATTTTCTTTTTTGTGCTACAGTCCTACTTCCCCGCCATGCTCATGGTGATGCTGTCTTGGGTTTCATTTTGGATTGACAGAAGAGCTGTTCCTGCCAGGGTATCACTAGGTAAACGTTCAACATATGTTCTTCTGGGAAATACAGAATGGACAGGGGAGAGGTTTTGAAATTACCTTAGCTTCTTATTTACACAGGACATGAGCAACTATATCAGCTAATTGCCAAATAACTATTATTGCCACTGTTGTCCATACCACAAACTCCTAAAGGAGTCAACCTCTACTAAAATGGGAAATGGGATGTTTGTTCAGACTTGTTTTGCTATATTAGAGAACAGCTCACACAATGCAGAAGGAAAAGGAATGATTCTGCTGGTCTCCTTATGTAGAATTTTACTGAATTACTTTTTTTCATTTTTCCTCCTGCGCAGACTAGAATTTTCCTCCCCTCTTCCCAGCAAAGTAACAGGTAGTAACTGGTAGTCAGGTCCGTCCCCAAATCCGTGGTTCATAAGAGATATTTAATAGGCATAAAGCAATCTATCTAAAAGCTTTACAGCTCTGCTTTCTCTCTAGAAACACTTGATATCTTCCTTCCGACTTGGAACCAGTTTCCTGACTTGTCCTATGTAGCAAAGCCTTTCTTTGTTAGGCACCTTGAAAATGTTTCCTTTTGTGCCTTAACTGTGCAAGGCATACAGGCTTCTGAGGAAGCCGAAGAGTAAGGTGGGCACACTTTCTGCTCTCACAGTTTTAGTTCTGAACACCACAGCTCAGGAGAAGATGACTAATTACAGTGGGTTTTTTTAAATAACATTATTGGTTTTCAGTTGATACCACTTCAAGACTGTCTTTGTTGGGAATTTAATGCTGATGGCAGTGGAATGAGTACTTTTTTTTTTTTCAGATTAGCATCCCTGTGAAGATCTGAGAAAAATTTGTTAAGGTTTCTAATGTAATTATAATGCATCTGTGTTGTGCAACTGTTGGCTTAAGAATTAGTAAAGAAGTTCCTGTTCGTTCTTCTCACGATGCTAGTCCCAGAAGCCAACTGCATGTTGCCATATTTCTTAGACAAGTGAAAATTTGAGGATCTTTGTTTAAGAAACAAACTTGCATGTACTGAGGGAGCCCTCAACTTTTATCTAGAGCTATAACAATCTAGACAAAAATAGGACTGTAGCTACCTCAGATCGCTTTCTGTTGACATAGTCTAAAGTTACTAATACATGAGTTCTAAACCTATTTGTTAGTTGAAAAACAAATTATAATCCCTCCTACCTCTTTTTGTTAATACATCTAGCAATGCCTTTTGTTTATAAGAAATTATAACTTCATCTTTAAAAATAAAGTTTTAATTCTCAGTAGGTTTTTTCTGCAGATGGTTATGCATCACGAGTTCTATGGATAATGCACATTTTGTTGGCATAAGCATACATGATTTATAGGCAATGTTAACAGCAAAGTTTAAAAAGCTTAGCTGCCTGGCATAGAGTATATATACCTCAAATAAATTGATTTTCTCTTATGTGGTATATTTCAAACACCATCCTTCAACCTAAGGAACTTGCAGAGAGGGAGAGGGAAAACTCCTGTATGTTCTGATGGACTTGAACTAGCATAAAGCTGGAGAAAGTCTACAGTGAGGCCCAGCTTGAAAGGCCATGCCATCAGCCAGTGCTGTCTCACAGGTATTATTAGGATTTCTTCACTTCCAGTGTTACATTCATCTCTTCGAAAGTAGGGCCTCATTTGGTTGTTGGTCTTGGGTTTTTTTCTGAGACAGAGCCCAGCAAAATGAAATGAATAGCTGCATGTAAGAAGAAATAAGAGGGGATGGGGGTAAAATTCTAGACAGGCTGAAGTAAACAAAACCTGTTTCTTAGTTTCAATGGATATAGCATTTTTATGCTAGAGTGTTTTTAGAAAGACATGGAGTAATGACAAAGACATACAAACTGTTCTCAAGAAATACAATTTGAGAAGGGCTGGGAGGGAAATTAGTGATTCTTTCATGATTCTCTGGGACAAGAAAGCGTGTAGTGGAGACCCTGGCTCTGGGAAGTGAGGGAATCTCACAAATGGGCTTTCACTTCTCTACAGCAGTGCTTAAAGCTGTCACAGAAATGTGTGCTTTAATTTTATTTAATGAATTTAATTTCCTTTAATTAATTTCTTTAATTTCACAGAATTATGCTGCTGAATCACCACTCTTGTGTTCCCACTGTTCAAACCTGGTGTGCCACAGCTCTAACTGCACGCACTGAACAAAGAGATGGTTTACTTGTTTCAGTATTGTATGTGATAGCCCTTCATGGTTCACTCCACTTTTCAGAGCCTATGCAATGAAGATACGGGCAGTGTCAATGATATGCCCTCACAGAGCTGTGCTGTCTAAGCAAAGTTGATGATCTAAACAGAACCAGCTGGCTGGTATTATGATAACCTCACCTTTTTCTTTGGCAGGTATAACTACAGTGCTCACAATGTCAACCATCATGACAGGAGTAAGTGCCTCAATGCCTCAGGTGTCTTATATAAAGGCTGTGGATGTGTATTTATGGACCAGCTTCCTTTTTGTTTTCCTGTCTGTCATCGAATATGCAGCAGTGAACTATCTCACCACAACTGAAGAGAGAAAGCAACTAAAAAAACAGGGCAAGGTAAAGTCCTGTCTGTGTTTTGTTGCCTTCAGAAAGCATCACAGAAACCACAGAGTAATCCTGATAGACCACTCTGAGAACAATGCAGTAACCATGTCTGTGACTCCATTCTGTGTCTCACTTTATTTTACTTAGCTGAAGGGAGGAAATTTATCGTCCTCTCTGAGATCCTGAGAAAGCTTTGCTTTCTCTCCTTTCCTTTTCTTGTGGCGGAGGTTAGGGAGTTCACCTCCTGATTCCCCTCTCCCTAGAGGAAGGTAGTTTTCATTCTCTTCTCGAATACCTATTGATCAAAGTGTTTTTCTTCTGTCTGAGATATACCACAGAATGCAGTCATGTAATTTTCCTTCCCATTTCTTGTGAAGTGTTGTGTATTTTTCCTTCTCCTGCTTTGCCATTTTTAATTAGGGAGATGAGTTTAATGATGCCTTTTTGTCCCAAGACCAGATGAATGACAAGGGCATTCTTAGACAAGTGTGCCTGAAGCAGAAATATGCACAAGTTAAACATTTGCTCTCTATGAAGCACTCACTTAAAACCTTTGCTTCAAGAATGTCCCTATATGTAAACTCCTTTGTTGAAATTTTACAAGGCGAAAAAGCACAAAATTTTTGTTGTCTGTGGGGCAGGCTCTACAGGTAGCAATACTGTGAGGTAACCCTGTTCTCCATATGCTCTCCACAGAAGGAACAACACTGAAGAGAAAGCTTGCTTTATTTTCTGGTTTATTTATGTATGACTTACTAACATAGCTCCTGCTAGATACAGAATAACTATTTTTTGTTGCCAGGCTTCAGGAATGTATAGTATCGATGCAGTGCAAGCAATGGCTTTTGATGGCTGCTTTCATGACACGGATGTGGTCATGGACCTGACTGCTTTTTCAGATCACTGTGAAGAGAATGAGACTCGGGAACGTGCAGCCGGCATCTCCAATGTGGACACAGCTCGCATAAAGAGGAAGAGATCTCTGAAGGGAAGCGTGGGCAGGATTATTTTACAGAACAATCATGTTATTGACAAATATTCCAGGATTATATTTCCCAGTGTGTATATTGTGTTCAACTTTTTTTATTGGGGTTTGTACATATGAACAAAACCAATTATAAGCTAGACATTAGTTTGTGTATGAGGGTAGCATCATGCTTTAAAACCAATGCGACAGCAGTAGAGCAAAGAGTTAAAATTTTCCAAAACTGACTTCTGCATCATACCAAGGCTGGTTTAGTCAGCAGCAAAGCTGTTAATGAAAAACTCTCAGGAATCTGGTTTCTTTTTCAACTGGACTGTTGCAGTGCTCCATTGGAGTAATCCAGTGCACATGGCACATGTTACTACTGCAGTAGTGTAGAAGCAGTTTGTTTAGCAAGGGAGCCCTTTGTCACACACCTAAACAGACAGCATCTCCCACTTGACATATTATCCAGTCTCTATCTATCCTCTAACCATTCCTCTTTAGTCAGCCTTTCTGTTTGTTCTCCACTTGTCATCCATTGTAGTAGAGAATCAGCACTAAACTCCTTCAGATAGCTCCTATCCTTGTTTCATTTGCTGCATTTTGATTTTGCTAGGCAGCCTGTATGCACCTCAGCAGCCTTTGTCCTTGGATGGATGGTGGGAAAGCAATTACGGCTTTGCAATGGACTAGGACTGGCAGAAAGCAGAGCCTCTATTTTGGAGAAATCTTGCTAACTAGTCCCTGAGGCAGCACGGGAACAAAGTCCCAGACCCAATGCACTCAGTGTCTTACAGCCACCTCTCAGGTAGATGACCATCATTACCTACACAATCTGTGCCCCACATGTGGCACCCACACACCTGTGCCTCACGTAGACCTTGCTGTAATCACCAGCTTTCTGCAGAACTGTTTGTTTCAGAAACACATGCTTTGAGGCAGAGATTTTAGAAAACTTGGTCAAGAAAACCAACCAACCACATCTTCAACAGAATCTGGTTCTTCTGATATATGTTGCATGTGTGAGCTTGGAGTTTTACCCCACTCTCTCTCCCTTTGGCTTTTGAGATGGGATGTTACAGTGAAGAGAAGCTACATGTGCCTGCTTGCAGCAGTGATCCCCAGCACAGTTCAGGATACCACACTGAGACACATGGGAAATAAAAGGAAGCAGCTGTGCCAATACAGAGCCCTATATGGGAATCCTGTTGATCCTAGATGAGTCCTGCATGGAAATATTCTTAGGTTCAGGCTAAGGAGGTTGAGTTAAGAATGTTCAGGGACACACACAAAAAGTGTTCACAGCTCCAGAAAAGAATAAAGGTTATTTTTGCAACTTTCCCAAATAAGAAGCATTTTCCACTTACATTCCTTGGGCTCATCTGTCATTTAATGGACTGAGTTTATATTTACAAAGCCAGGTCAAATGGTAATTTGTGGTACCAAAAAATGTCACAAGGTTAATGCTTGATCACTGCTTGGTCAAGATTAGGAAATGGGAATAAATTTTGAAGCCTGAACCACTTTCTGCTTTGTTTTTCCTGCTCCTGTATTGTTTTGCTCTTCAAATGGTGATGTCTCTTACTCTTTCAAAAAGCTGCATTTACCGAGCTGGAGTGACAGAGCTGGAGAAGCTGGTGACACACTGCATGCTAGGTGACTGAAATCTGATGGAGTGAGTACTTTCGCAGCCAGTTCTCTGTCAAACAAATGATTAGAGCTAAGACAGCTTTGATACTCTTCCAGGAAATCCTGTCATGGAAAGCAGAACTGTATTCAGGTATGACAATGCTGGGAAAGCAAAGCCAAAGGACACACAGGCTTTGGCAACAGCACGCTAGACCTCAAGCTGAGGAAATGTGTAATATAGATGTATAAAAAAAATTACCATGATATCCTTGTTACTGCACTGCCATTAGGGAGGCATCCTGCACAGATGTGCCACATTGCCTGAGAAGATCCCATCTAATTGCTCCCCACGTGTAATGTGTGTCCTAAACTTTTGTCATGAACTAATATAACATTGTTTTCACATAGTTTTTGTTATCTGCCTTACAAGAAGAAGTATTTGTTGGGTAGCCAACAGCGAATCCTCAACCTCCAAAGAAACCAAAATCCTCATGTGTTTCTTTGACCCAAACCAGTTCCCTCTTCTAAATTTCTTACAGGATCTGCAGCAGCAGAAGCCCTGCAGGCAGCATGCCTAAGCCCCATGTAAGCTGTTCAGCAGACAAGCCCACATGGGGAAGTGTGCAGGAGAAGAGATTCCTGCCTGCATTCATCTTCCAGGCACATCCTATACAGGTGCCTGAAAGCTCCACAGCTTGCTTTGGTGGAGGAAACTGTCAGTTACTTTCAACTGGGAATGTAATCATTGGCAAAACTGATAGTACTATATAGCAAGTCTTACTGTAAGATTTCATGTCATGATGATGAAACTTAACTGCATACTTTTACAGCAATGCTTATAATTTTTATCATCTTAATGCAGTCACAGGGATGATACCAGGATCAATTATACTTCAAAAATCTATTGCTTGTATAAATCGTAAAAAATAGCAAACAGTATTTAAATACATTATTTCTTGTTCAGAGGATGCAAGAGGGCTGACTGAAATTCATATGCCTTGTCTGAGCCTTGTGCTATCTTCTAGAAAAGGGTAGCAATAAATACTTTAGTCAATTTGTCTACATAGGCCAGCATGGAATTTTATGTTTTCCACTCCTGTCACTTATGGCTGGCTTTGCAGCTGGTCGAAAGTACAGGTTTTACATCCCACAGTGTTTACTAACAATTAAATCATGACCATTACGTAAATTCGTATAGTTTACCGCCAGGATGAATACCATTCATTCAAGCAGTTACACTTTAGTGGATTTTTGGAACAGAAATAACAGCTTGTAATTGTTTCTGTGTCCAGCTGAGGTGCAGGAATGTGGCCTCCCTGTTTTTAGCATCTGCTGCTATACCCATCTGTAGTATGAAAACATCCTGTAAGTCTTGATGTAGGTGATGCAAATTTTTAAGTCTGGAGAGCTGCTTTTTCTTCAAAGCTTTAGAAATCTCATGGAAGAAGTAAGCAGAATTTCATGCCAGCAACCTGTTTTTCAAAGAGGTACAAAAAGGTGTACCTTTGAATATCCCAGATATTGCAAAGTCTTTACACTAAAATAGTCACAATTTAATGAACTTTGCAAAGTCTCCTAAATGTTGAATGACATTGTGATGAACTGAGTCAGAATTATACAGTAGGAAATGTCTTCTTTGGAAGTCACAGCCCAATGAAAGAAAAATGCTTTGAGAAATTTTACTACCTAATTTGTAAACATTTGTGCAATTATGATGACTTTAGGGTCATCCCTGGCAAAATCTGTCTCCTGGTAACCCACCCTCATGCTGGTTAACCTGTACTTCAGGTCAGCTGGTGACCAAAGTGGTCCAGGTGGTAAAGGAACAAGGACCGAACAGGATGAGGAGTGTTTGCTTTTTTCTCTCTTCTTGTTTATTGTATTTTGCCGATGTCTCTATTCAGCACATAGGAGTTTGCTGGCTGCATCCATGAACACGGAACCCGCTGGAATCACGTAACTTTTGTTCCCAATGATCCACCTAGTGCCAGGAAGCAAGAGTTAACTGCTGTGAGTAACAATCACACCACAAAGGGGGAGCAACTGCAAACGCAAAGGGAGGAATTTGAATGGGTATTTTGTATGTGAAAGGCTCCATTATTTCCCTCCATAAGGGGTTGATAGAACACGGTCCCCTCTTTTATGTGTAATCAGAAAGTCCATCTAGTAACTAACTTATGCCCCATCTAACTTTCTACTTACACTAGCCATGCAATGTAAGGCTGCTGAGTTTTCCAAAATGCACCTTTCCCTGGTGCATTTTGTATGCTGTATTTCTGCTTTGTATGCTTTGTATGTCAGTACACAAGATTAAAACTTTAGCAAAGCCTACCAATATTCCTGATCTCTTTCAGCCCATGTAAATTTAACAATCAATATACATCTTTAATAAAGGTAACTAAAAACATTTCTAGAAGTTTTCATGTGCTCAGTGGGGATTCTAAAGATTTCCTTGAAGGAGCTTCGGTCAGGCTCTGGAACAAGATTTTCGTTCAGGAAACAATAATGGAGCAAAAAACCAGGAGCATTTGTGTGCATGAAGTAAAATTTTATACAAATAACCACAAGGTTTTATGTTGTATCTCCCATCTAATCTGAGTTATCGCCAACTTTAGTGGAGATACTGTTGTGTAATTTCCTATTGGAAAAAAGTAATCCAAAAAAAGGAGTACTTCTCTCTTGCACATAGTGGCCAAATAACTTGGGTAGACAAAAAAGAAAAATTTCTTGCACAGATTGTTTTCAACTGGCGATTGCTCTAAAACTTTATGGGTTGGGAGTGATAACATCATGATCTCACCACTACATGAGGTTAAACACAGGCCTCCGTTTCTGCCCAATACTGGTGAACACCTTCCTGCTCTACATCCACGAGCCACCGCTTCCCGCACCCTCCGCAAGGTGTGCCAATGCGTTTCCCCTGCTGCAGCTGTATGCCATGGGCAGCGGCATGGCACCTCTTCCACAGTGGAAGCTGCCACTGGGCCAGGGAAAACTGAGGGCACTCGGAAGGAGGAGATCAAGGAGTCTCTCACTCCAGGCTCTCTCGGGGTGAGCCGCAGCCCCTTCACCACCACAGCCAGGTGCTCCCACTGTTGCCCAGAAATGCCGCCTCACATGATACCAGCACTTCCACCCTGTGTCTGCCGCCATTTCCTCCAGCTGCCTCCCCCCGGTGTGTGCGTGCCGCAGGGAGTGGGGGCTGTGGGAAAGGAGGGTTGATGGTGGCAGGAGGAATGAGCTCCCCTGCCAGGGCCCATGCTCCTCTGGGATGAGGGAAGAATTGTCCATGGGTGTGGTGCACACTGTGGCAGCGGTGGGCGTGCCGGCTACATGGCTGACACGCAGGGGCTCTGAAAGGTTTACAGCGGCTCTAGGCACCCTGTCCTGGCACCAGCCGAGCATGGCCCGTGCCGCTGGCTGGGTGTGTCTGACAGCAGAGTGGCTGTGAGGCTGGCTGGGGGCAAGGAGCGCTCTGCTCCCACGTGTAGGAGCAGGAGCATGGTTTAATGTGGTTTGCCCTGTTTGAAAATAGTAGCGAGATGTGGATGTGCAGGGGGTGCAGCATGGCCTTGGAGGCCATGTGGCCATCCTTCTTCCCCATCACTTCAGAGGAAACTGAGATCCCCTGCAGCTGCTGGCCAGTTCAGAGGCCTGACCTCGTGAATGGGTACATCTGGTGTGCAGGCTGAAAAACACTGATGTGAAATAACTCCCATGTGGAGCAGGAGCAAGTCCATTCTGTTGAGGTGTTTTTTCCTCAGGCCCTGCAGAGAAGGTCTTGGGGGTACTGGTAGATGAAAAATTGAACATGAACCCGAATGTGCATTTACAGCCCAAAAAGCCAGCCAAAGCTGGGTTTGAATCAAAAGGACCGTGACCAGTAAGTCAAGGGAGGTGATTCTCCCACTCTGCTCTGGTGAAATCTCACCTGGAGTACTGCATTCAGCTCTGGGGTCCAAGAGGGACATCAACCTGCTTGAGCAAGTCCAGAGGATCACAAAGATGATTGGGGGCTGCAGCGCCTCTGCTATGAAGGCAGGCTGAGAAAGTTGGTCTTGTTCAGCCTGAAGTAGAGAAGGCTTTGGGGAGACCTTATCTCAGCCCTTGAAGAGTTAGAAGAAATCTGGAGAGGAACTTTTTACCAGGACAGATAGTGGCAGGACAGGGGGCAATGATTTTAAACTGAAAGAAGTTAGGTTTAGATTAGTATAAGGTTTGGTTTGGGTTGTTTGGGTTTTTTTTAATGAGAGTGGTGAGATACTGGCACAGGTTGCCCAGAGAAGTTGTGGCTGTCCCATCCCTGGAAATGTTCAAGGCCAGGGGCATTGGAACTAGATGATCTCTTCTAACCCAAACCATTTTGTGATTCTACAGTTATTACAAATAACAAAACACGACAGAACAGCACATTGTGTAAGTGAAGCTGCATTCTGTAAATAGTGCATATATGAATTTGACTTTGTTAAATACAATGTGAGTGAGTTGAGAGGATGACATGCAGGAAGGATTTAGGTCTGGAATGGAAACTGGCAATTCAGGGTTGGTTGCATTTGTGTTGCTGGCATTTGGGATTATCAGCTGTAGGTCTTGGTGTCTGCAGCATCTTCAGATGTTGCTAGCAACTGCAGACTCATTTTCAGTCTCTCTTTTGGTTTGTTTTGGTTTTGTTTTTGTTTTTTTTTTTTTAAAACATTTTCTGTCCTCATGGAGAACTGTAGCTTGCTGCAGCCAGGAATGGCCATCCTTCTGGGGAAGTGGTGGTGTGGATTCCCTCCTGCAGGACTAGGGAGACTGCAGATTACTGTTGAGGTACAGGGTGTCACAGGAACTACTGATAAAACAGTGTTCAGGAGTTAGTGGATCAGCGAGGGTGACCTGCATACTGCTGCATAGGAGAAACTTAGTACGGTGCATAAATACTACAACTGGAGTATAAATTTCATGATAAGGGATCTGTGTAAGTAAAAGCATCTTAATAAATGAGATCATTTACTTTTGGGAGTAAAGCTGAGGTTTTTACTTCAAAATGAAGGCATCAGCGTGCTGTAACTCCTCATGTGCTATAACTCCTCATAACACTTGGCATCAGCGTGCTATAACTCCTCATGTGTTGGCTTCACAAACTAAAACTAGCTCAGACATGCCCAGAGTCAGTTGGAGTTGGCCAGCCCAGCCCTAGCAGCCAAGCTGCCGTGCTAGAGGGCGTGGTGCAGGCTCATTGTCAGGATGCTTAACTCAGCTTCTCAGGCAGGCAGGCTCTTACTGCTGCCTGGTTGTCCTGGGTTTAGCAGCAGCAGTTATTTTTCTCCTTCTTAGTAGCTGGTGCAGTGCTGTGTTTTTGACTTTAGCCTGAGAACAGAGCTGATAACACACCAATGATGTGTTATCACCAGGATTGAGAAGTTACCTCAAGTTCTTCCTCTTCCTCTGATTCCTGTAGTAATAACTGTTGTTCAGATGATGTCCCCTCTAGTGCACACATTGGGTCTTCATTTGCCTTCCCTGCACAGGTTGCTCTTTGTGGTTCTCGTCTGCTTTTCCCCTTACTTCTAGGGGCAACTGATATTGGTACGAATTGTTTCCTTAGTTTAGCTGCAGTGTCTGTCACTGGGGCTGGAGTGGCTACAGTGTCTGTCACTAGGGCTGGAGTGGCTGCAGTGTCTGTTGTCAGGGTTGGTGTAGCTGCTGTGCTTGGGGGTTTAGTAGCTGTGTTGTCTGTTGCTTTGCAGTCAGGTCCAGAGGCATCTTTTTCCAAAGACGCTCTGTAGGTGTAGGCCAGGCCCCAGCATGTTGCCATGGTATTGCCAGGACAATAGCACACCTTGTAAACAAGTGTTTTACTAGTTTTTCCGGATTTTGCACTGGTACAGTGGTGAAGTTCCAAAGCACTGGAGGGGCCTACTGGCCTAGATACTTGTCCATACTGTTCCCCACACCCTGACTCTCATGACTGTCCAGCCTGAGGAAAAATCCTATTATAGTCTTTTAACCCTAGACAAGACCCAAGCATGACCCTAATTAACTTTCAAGATCAGACAAAATAGGAGCACTGCCAAGGATGGGGCAGCCACAGCTTCTCTTGGCACACTGTGCCAGTGTCCCACCACCCTCACAGAGAAGAACTTCTTCCTGAGATCTCATCTCATTTCCCTTTCTGTCAGGCTAAAGCCATTCCCCCTTGTCATATCACTACACACCCTTTATAGAATCCTTCTCCAGCTTTCTTGTAGGCATCACGTTAGGTGCTGCAAGGCAAACTCATTGTCAAAATCATTGAATTATCATTTCCATCATTGTGAAATCACTGTTGAAATAAAATTCAGTTACTGTTTAATCACCATTGGATTCCTATTTGATTTTAATTCAGTCACTGATTAATTACCATTGGTCATTAATAAAGCCCTCTCAGTTATCTCCACAAAGATGACTTCACTGACCCATTCCCCTGTGAAGCACAGCAAGCCACGGCTCCAAGTCAGTTTTCCTTCAGGCATGCAGCAGCAGACAAAGCAAATGCCCCTCTTCCCCATGGAGGGCCATGGCAGATGGAGGAAGCACAGCGCATCCAGGCTGGGTACAAAGAGAGCTGGAGAGAAGGTTCCTGAGAGCAGGACAGCTCCTGGCACAGGGACTAGCGCAGCTCTAGGTCCAGCTTGGTCTACAGCCCGTGGGAGTTACATTCTTTCCATTCTCCTCCCCATCCTTCT
>WYDI02142086.1:0-55097 GCA_009867235.2 Psittacus erithacus | reverse complement strand
GCCAGGGATGGAGCATTCACAACCTCCCTGGGCAACCCATTCCAGTGCCTCACCACCCTTACAGTAAAGAACTTTTTGCCTATATCCAATCTAAACTTCCTCTCCTTAAGTTTGAACCCATTACCCCTTGTCTTATCACTACAGTCCCTCATGAATACTCCATCCCCACCATCCTTATAGGTCCCCTTCAGATACTGGAAGGCTGCGATGAAGTCTCTACACAGCCTTATCTTCTCCAGGCTGAACAGCCCCAACTTTCTCAGCCTGTCTTCATATGGGAGGTGCTCCAGCCCCCTGGTCATTCTCGAGGCCCTCCTCTGGACTTGTTCCAACAGTTCCATGTCCTTTTTATGTTGAGGACACCAGAACTGTACACAATACCCCAAGTGAGGTCTCAGGAGAGCAGAGTAGAGGGGCAGGATCACCTCCTTCGACCTGCTGATCACGCTCCTTTTGACGCAGCCCAGGATACAGTTGGCTTTCTGGGCTGCGAGTGCACACTGCTGGCTCATGTTCATTTTCTCATTGATCAACACCCTCAAGTCCTTCTCTGCAGGGCTGCTCTGAATCTCTTCTCTGCCCAATCTGTAGCAGTGTCTGGGACTGTTCCGACTCAGGACCTTGCACGTGGCATGGTTAAACTTCATAAGGTTGCCATCAGCCCACCTCACAAGCATGTCAAGGTCCCTCTGGATGGCATTCCTTCCCTCCAGCATATCAACCAAACTGCACAGCTTGGTGTCATTGGCAAACTTGCTGAGGATGCACTCAATCCCACTGTCTATGTCACCGACAAAGATGCTGGACAAGACCAGTCCCAACACAGATCCCTGAGGGACATCACTCATTACTAGTCTCCAGCTGGACATTCAGCCATTGACCACAAATCTTTGTGTGCAGCCATCCAGCCAGCTCTTTATCCACCAAGTGGTCCATCTATCAAACTGGCATCTCTCCAATTCAGAGACATGGATATCATGTGGGAGAGCGTCAAATGCTTTGCACTAGTCCAGGTAGATGACGTCAGCTGCTCTACCCTTGTCCATCAGTTCCGTAGCCCCATCATAGAAAGCCACCAAATTGGTCAGGCAGGATTTCCCCTTAGTGAAGCCATGATGGCTGTCACCAAGCACTTTGCTGGTTTTCATGTGCCTTAGCATGCCTTCCAGGAGAATCTGCTCCATGATTTTGTCAGGCACAGAGGTGAGACTGACTGGTCTGTAATTCCCCGGGTCATCCATTTTCCCCTTCTTGAAAATGGGGTTTATATTTCCCTTTTTCCAGTTGTTGGGAACTTCATCTGACTGCCATGAATTTTCAGATATGATGGACAGTGGCTTAGCAACTTCATTTGACAGCTCCCTCAGGACCAGCGGATGGATTTCATCAGGTCCTATGGGCTTGTGTACGTTCAGGTTCTTAGGATGGTATCGAACCAGATCCTCTCCTACAGTGGACCTAAGATCTTCATTCTCACAGTCCCTGTGTCTGCCTTCCAAGACTTGGGTGGTGTGGTCAGAGGTTTTGCCAGTGAAGATGGAGGAAAAGAAGTCATTAGAACCTCAGCCTTCTTCAAATCCAGGGTAGCCAGTTCTCCTGATAGCTTCCAGAGGGGGCCCACATTATCCCTAGTCTGTCTTTTATTTGCAATGTACCTAAAGAATTCCTTCCTGTTATCTTTCACATCCCTAGCCAAACTGAATTCTAAGTGGGCCTTAGCTTTCCCAACCTGGTCCCTAGCTTCCCTGTGTTTTTCCCAGGCCACCTGTGCTTGCTTCCACATTTTATAAGCCTCTTTTTTCCTTCGAAGTTTCCTAAGCAGCTCCTTGTCCATCCAATGTAGTAACACATTAAAAGCAGAACTCAGTTTTAAAGGTCACCCTTTTTTTTTTGCAGAACACTCTGAATAGAAAGGGTTTATTTTCCTCAGAATATTTTTGTTTGGCTTTGGTTTTCAGCTGAAAGCCAAACATTTCAGTTTTTAAATGTAAAAATATCAAAATCTTTCTTTAACTCAATATAATATAAATACAATAGATATAACTTAACTATTAGGTATAACCTGAAAAGAAAATAGGGATTTAAGATGACCAGATTATCGACCCAAGTCCTGGTAATAATTGAGGCAGATCTAATTATATGCAAACCCAGAAAAGCAGAAAGCCATTGTCATTATGCAAGTATATGACTTAAATTTTTTTGGTTTTTTTTAGGTCAGCTGGAAGAGTTGGGTTGGTAGTAACTATTTCTATTCACACTGTTTAAATAATAGATTGATTAATAATTCTAACAGAGCTTATAACTTTTGCTTAAAACAACTTGATTTCTTGTTTAGCTTTCTTCAATTAATGCTTGCACATTACTGCCCAGTAAAAAGAGCAAGCCTGATGCAGATAAAGTTGAATATTGTCTTTATTTGCACTGAGGTCTTAATAACTCTTTTTTTTTTTTTTTTGAATCATGGGTACACAAGCTTCCAATAAAGGCTCATTTGCCATTGTAAACAGTTATCCTTGATTGCATGGCATTTGTTCCAGTCAACAGGATCCTTTAAACAATTTGCAATACAATCCTCAGGAGTAATTCACAAGAGCAAAGAGAAGTTGATGTGCATGTTGGAAGCAGGTTATATCACTATTATTTTCCTAAGTTTAGGACACAAAGTACAAGGCCTATAATATTACAGAGACCATCCCTAGTTCAAGAGCTAGGCCAACATCTGTATTTTCTCCATTTCAGTGTAAATCACTAAAACTGCTTGAGAGTTGATGATAGGTATGATCTGACATAATGGATATGTTAGTTGTGCTCTTATTTCCCTGTCACACCAATGTACAGATAGATAAAAATGAAACAACATTATACTGTGTGGATAATATGGATTGTATTTTACTAACACATGTTTCTGAAGAAACTTCTTTTTTATACCTGTGAAAGGACTTGTTCCAAGTGTATTTGATAATCAGGGTCTGGAGATAAAAACATCTGCTCTATCTAACCAGTTACACATAAGACAATTCAAATTGCAAAGTTTGACAATAATTCAAAGTATAAACAACATCAGTATCAACCATGTGTTTAGTAAATCTGAGGAAAATTTAAATCATATCTGAATATAATGACAGCATACATGTCAATGTTATAAGCAATATATTTAAAATATATGTGAATATACTGACAACATTCACTTGTGAATATTATATTCATTGGAAAGATATTATCAGAATAAATTTTTCAAACATTTAAGCATTGGTTCACTGTGTATGGATTATTCATATGTATACAGTATTACATAATACAAAGTAGCTCTGATCATAAAATGTCTGTAAGTCCCATGTGCCAATGTTCCTAATACTCACAAGCTAAGAGCTCCCATCTAGTTAGCATGTTCCTATTTACCCCAGCAGAAGTCTATGCATGGTCTCACAGTTACCTTTATAGTCCAGAACACTTCATTTCTTTGATCTTGCTCTCCTACTTCAATTTTCTAGTGCTCTTGCTTTTCTCAAAAATACCTGCATCATTAGAAACACATCCATTTTCAGAAGTGCATTTGTATATATTCTTCTCCACTAGCTAAGTGGATATCTGACTTGCCTAGCCCATCTGCACTTATTTTTGCTTCAATATTTGCCTTATTATTCCCACCCCATCTTTTCACTTCACAGCTCACCATTTTTCATGGTCCAAAATAGACCTTATTTTAGTTCTGTCACTTCCTGTCAAAGAGATTATGTAAATGTATTTCTGGCCTTATATGAAGCTTTTCTTTCTTCAAAGCAGTATGACAGATGTGCTTGTGGCTGGCAGTCATACCCTTAAGACAAAGTGATGATTGTTCCTTCCTGAGCTGATTTGCCTTTCACCTGTGTTGTGTTTTCAGAGGTTTTTAGGAGGGAATTGGAACCAGGTCTCAAGCAGGAGGGCAAATGAGCACTAGCAGCAGATGAAATTAATATCATCTATGGATTTACATCTGAAAGAAGGCAAGAACTGGAATCTAGGAACAGGTGGCTAAAGAACCTGGTGATGTAATAAAAAATACAGTAGAAGAAAAATGTATTAATTTACCTTCAATTAAAAATATTCATTTATTTTTACTTCCAATGATTTACTTCTAAGGCTGCATTATTTTTATTTTTTACTGCTGTATTTACATAGCTATATATAATTTTATGTGTGCAAATGCCTCAATACCAATTCCTTTAAGTTACTTTAGTTTAGCAATATAGCAATATTTACTAAATATATAAAGAATCAAAAAAGTTTTAGTAGTGACACAGAAAAATTACTATCATTAATTTGTGTTAGCTTGGTATTCTTCCAGATATCTTTGGCTTTCATGAGGGTTCAGTATCCTACTGGCAACCACTCAGCAGCTGTGTGCGTTTATATACTTTAGTCTTCCACCACTGCTAATATGTTTTCTCAGGGACTGCTACTGACTTCTGCAAGGAGCTTTACATCAGATATAATATGTTGCTTCTATGTCAGCAAAATCTAGCTTCCTTACTCTTATTCCCTAGTCACCTTAGTGAAATACATGTCTTCCTCCTTTTTGTTAGTACATACTCTGTTTTGCACAGCTCGTCTGGCCTCTGAGGAGTTAGTGCTTCGCCTTATGTCCCCTCTGCATGTCCACTAAAACTGTTACATGAAAGGTCCCATACTGAGTGTTTCTCAGGCTTTCTTAATGAAGCATAGATTTTCGTTTCTAGATTTGTATAAATTAGGTAGAAAGAAGTTCTGCTTAAATACATAAGGCAGATCAGCTCATGATCTCTTGGTTTTCAAGTTCGTTCCCCTTTTTTTTCTGTGAAGTAATTCTGACTAACCAGAATAAAAAAATACCAAACCCTCATAATCTGAGAGTGTCAATATATCCTAGGTTCAGCAGTAGCAGTCATTTTTCTCCATCTTAGTAGCTGGTGCAGGGCTGTGTTTTTGACTTTCACCCTAGGAACAATGCTGATAACACCGATGTTTTTAGTTGTTGCTCAGTAATGTTTAGTCTGACCAAGGACTTTCTGAGCCTCATGCTCTGCCAGGGAGGAGGGGAAGCCGGGAGGAAGCAGAGACAGGACACCTGACCCACACTAGACAAAAGGGTATTCCATACCACAGCATGTCATTCCCACTATATAAACTGGGTGCAGTTACCCGGAAGGGCTAGATTGCTGCTCAGGTCAGGCTGGGTATAGGTCGGTGGGTGGCGAGCAGTTGTATTCTCTTTCCTTGTTATTTCCCTTATCATTATTATTGTTGGTGGTAGCAGTAGTGGTTTGTGTTATACCTTAGTTACTGGACTGTTCTTCTCTCAACCCGTAGGAGCTGCATTCTTTTGATTCTTATTCCCATCCCTCTGGGAGCAGGAGGAGGAAGAAGCAGGGAGTGACTAAGTGGCTGTGTGGTTCTGAGTTACTGGCTGGGCTTAAACCACAACATAATACTATTTTATTTTTTTTTTTTATTTTATTTCAGTGGTGTTGATAAATCTGGAGTAGACTTATTTGTGTAGGCAATAGAAGAGAGATTTATCTATCTCCTGCATTGAATTTACATGTGGATACAGAACCTCAAATCAGACAAAAGATTCAAGCTTTAGAAATATAAGAAAGAATATTCTCTCCCTTAAAAGAGAGTACAGAGGGACAAGGCTATTTAAAATGGACAAGAAGAGTTAGAGGAAGGAAGTTGTTTTTTGGCTTTTGTAACTAACAGAAATGTAACCAAGCTCAGTTCCATTAAATAAGACTCAAATTTTTCTGAAAATTTTAACCTAAACAACTTGCCTTAGTTCACTTACAGCACTGCTGGCAGAGCTAAAAACAGATTTCCTGAGAACTCTCAGTAGGAGAATTCCTCAAATTTAAAAATATCCTGAATTATCTTCTAAAAATCCATCTGCTAAGAAACTGCTTCTTAACTTCCTTCTTAAAGTCCAGCCAAAGATTTTACTTGCTCTGTTTTCCACCTATATTTCAAAGGTGAGTGCAAAATCCTTTTCCTTAGCCCACGTAGTACACTGCATTTCTTTCTAGACAGTAGCCTCTTCCAGTGCATATGATTAGTCCTGAGTTCATTACTACATTTCAGTCCTGTGGACTGAACTCTGTGAGACACTCTTCAGCTCGTAAGCTTCTCCTCTCCAAATTGTTTTCAATGTGTTAGCTCTGTTATTCCACATTTGACACCACTGTGGAAATTTTAAGGCAGCTTTAGTGGTGGACATGTCCAAAATGTTATCCTATGGAAAATCATCTGTAAAGTAAGCCAAACAAAACGATGTTAATATAGTAACAGGGGAACATTTTATACCTGACATCAGATCAGCAATATCCTCATTTTGCTTATTTAATAAAAGACTATGGTATTAATCTTTTTTTTTTTTTTTGTTTTTTTAATTTAACAGCAATCTCAATTTAAGTTGTTAATACATTTAAAAAGGAAAAAAAAAGGACATGAAACCTCTTACGGTTGTTGGGGTATTAAGGATAAAAGACAAAAGTGATTTGTTTTTCAGATCTGCCTGTAAAGAATTTTTTTTGTAGCTGTGTTTTTGTTCTATTGGTTTTCTTTCCTTTTCTGTTTGTTTGTTTTAAATAAATAGACAAAGCAAGTTAATGCACTATATCAAAGTCTTTCTTGTCATGTAGGAGGGGATTCAGATCACAAAAATCAGATAAATATACTCAACTAGTTTCTCACTCTTTACAATCAACAAAGAGAAGAGTAACTCTAGAGGACATTTTTTCTAAATATTTTGCCCTGAGGCTTTGTTATCAGCAGAAGCTGATATGTAGATTTCCTTGGGAAGTTATGATCTTGCTGCACTTTTTGCACTCCACCTTTTGGCCAGTCCTTTTTTCTCTGTCTCCTGAGTTTTGGATGAAACGTTCCCTGACTTGTGAACTGAACTGAACAATTTGGTGATCTGATTGTGCACAACTATTTCTCCCCATCACCTTCCAGCTTCCACAAACTTAGTATTAAAGAAGCAGCAGAAAACATGGCAAAGACCAGAAGCCAAGTGGGGTAAAACAAATTTAAAAATCACTGTCAGGAACAACCTAATTTTAAATCAACCAAATTAACAAAATAGATTAATTAAGAAGCTATGCCATAAAATTTTAAATCAGCCTAACTAAGGGTTTCTGCCAAATAGTGGGCAGTCTTACCCTTACCTCTGGCTCCAGAATCAATTCTCACTGCTCCAGGGAAGAGGCTCAGTTTAAAGCTAACCTGGCAGAACAATAACTAGTTTTCAAGCTGCTCAGTCAAACTGGCTGCCTAAATCCTTTTGCTGGCACAAGAGCGAGGAACCCATAGGGAAAGGTGAGAAGAGATGGAAGAACCCCTTCCAGTAGCAGCTTGTTCATAGTTTCAAATCAAGTGATAGTGAAACTTAGCCTGAAGTGTTGCTGCTACAGACAAATGAAGTGTGCTCCAGAAAAGACTCTCCATTAAAGAGAAATTTCACAACTTATTTGGATTAGATGCACAACTGTTAAATATGCAAAGTGTGGTGAGATGGCTTGCAGTCTTTAGCCATTCCCATTGAATTCAGTGACTCAGGTGCCACTATCCAGGGCTGCAGATGTTAATCTACTTCTTAATATTAGCAATCTGAGATTCAAATGGGATTATTCATATCTCTATTAACTCAACATGGGCTGAAGTTCTCTGAATTCTGAATCTTTGGTATTGAACTGTTAATTTGTTGTTGGTGTTTGGTGGTTTGTTTTTTTTTGTTTGTTTTGTTGGTTTTGCGTTTTTCTTTTGTTCCTTGCTTTTCTTTTTTGTTAGCTTTTGGGGGGGGTTATTTGGGGTTTTTTAGTTGCTTTTTGGTTTTGTGTGCACAGTTTTTAATAGGGTATAAGATGTAAGCTTCTTAAAGAGGGTATTATTGACGCTGCAATATTTCCAGCAGAATTTTCTGGCTTTTTTGCATAAACAAAGTGACCCAGCTGCAATTAGCAGCTTGAAATATCAGGACTTAATCAATTATATGGATACAATCAAATGACCTTGTGCTTCCATCTCTGTCTTTCAGGAATGTAATAAATCTGCTCTTACATAGGCAGTGTGTTTTTCTTTTTCTTTGCTTTATTCTTTTCTGTAGCTTCTATAAAATTTTACAGATGTCATGTTTTCTCAATTTAAAATTAAAATCCTTATGGATAATGTGAAATAATTCAGTGATATCAGAAGATTTTCAGTTTTCAGAATTATAAATATGCAATGTAGAAGGTCAGTGTATTTTTATGACTTGCACTCAAAGAGGTCAGTATGCAAAGAAAATAATTTTTTACTTGAGACTTGAGTTTTAGTGTAACTGGAATTGTTTTGAAACTTCATTTTCTATTGTGCAATGGGAGCTATTGTGTGTTCACTGTGTTGTGAAAAAAAGCATCCTCTCAGAATGGATCTATGGTTAGCACCTCAAAAAAGTTAAATCTGTCCAATCTTAGATATCTGTTTCATAAATACATTGCTCTCTGAAGATATCTGTTTCTCCCCAGTGTATATAAAGGGAGTCTGGAGCAAGGTAAGGTATCTGTAAGTTAGATTTTATGTTAGCTGAATCCCATTTTATGTATATATAAGGCTTCAAAAGCAAAAAAAGGACAAGTCACAGAGGAGAAAAGTTTACCATTGCTTACAGCTGTGCCTTGAATTGGAAAAGCTTGTTCCTGTGCATTTCAGCCTCTGGCTCAGCCAGAAGCATTCCATACCATTACTATGGAGATGATCATTTAGTGCTGTCACCACAAATAACTTCAGTTTCACAAGCATGGGGGATGAGCTCTTCTACACATTTTGCTACTTTGAAATACTTTCAATATCCCCAGTTGTGGAGAAACTGGGAAAAAAAAAAAATAAAAAAAAATTGTCCCTGTCCTGGAAGCGTAGGTTTTTAAGCTATGGCCTTGGCAACTGGATGTACCACTAGGAATTAAATGACCAATGTTTCTAGTTCCTGTGAATGGGCAACAGCAATACGTTCCTTTAACTAATCCCAGAAAACACACAGATGTTCTGATAACTAAAGCAGTTTACTCATCTTATCTGGGACTTAAACATACTCCAGTAACCAAATGGCAATATTAATTAATAATAATTAATAGCCATGATTTACAATGATTTTGGCTGAGAAAGCACCATTAAAAAGATGAATATGCTTTGGTCTCTGTTTCCTTAAATTAACAGCCATTTGTTTTCAGTTTCTATATAGACTTCATTGGCTCCTCTGCTGAAGTAATTACCCCTGTTAGCAAAGACTTGTATTTACATAGGTAAATCCTTAAACTAGATGGGAAACATCAAGATGATCTGCACTGGTAAGCAAAATGAGCAGATTACACAGGTGGAGGCCAAGTATATAATTGATTCAGAAAAGCAGACTAAAAATATAAGCAAAAGACATTATATTTTGCATGTCATGCACAATACTGGCCCTTCTCACCATCAGATCACTGTGTACTGCTATAATAGTGCGTGAGGCTCACTAGACTGACACATTTCTTAAGGACTGTTTTGTGTTGTGACAATAAGAACTCAAAACAATTTGGGATTCAGAAGTGAGCCCTCAGGACGGTAAGAGGCTAAGCCATCTTTCTGTCTTCTTTTTTGTTTTGGACTTTGTGCCAAACATAAGCCTGATCAGAAAATCTCTGTGTGCTCAGAACTGGATTAAAGATTTATCTCTTTACATATTCTTCTACTGCCAGGAAGAGCTCAGTATGGGCAGGCAGGGACTGGAGAACTAAAAAATGAGAAGAAACAGGGACAGAAGGAGAGAAAAATAGACTAAAAGATAATTTTAAAAAATATTCAATTTCATTTTAAAGTATTATATTTTTTTTTTTGTGTAGCAGCACAGGTGATTTTACTTGTGTGTGATATCATAGTGATGGTATCGCAGTTACCTTGGACATTTATTGCTACTTTGGTCACATGAAAATGTGTATGGTATTTTTTTGGTAGAACTTTATATTTCTCACACACCAAAGTGACAATATTCCCTTTGCATTTTCCTTTTATTTTTATCTCAGCATGAGACTGTATTTTTTTCTGAAGTACGTTTTGAACTTCTGCTTCAAATTGCATTCTCGTTTCACAAAATGATTGATAGTTTAATTTGAATTTTCTTCCTTCAGCATTTATACTAAATTTGCAAGATTACTGAGGATTTGACCCAGGAAAAAATAAGCACTTCCACATGTAATTTGTATTATTTCAGAGACATATCTCAGCAAAACCAATAGCTCAAATGGGACCAGACTTAGATACACACACTCATTTACAGTTCCACTTTATTTTATAAGAAGTCCAGTAGAAGTGAACAGATATGATTTTGATACACTTTTCTTTGTGTGCTGAAAAATAAATTACCCTGTCAGTTGTATATGTCTGGCTCTCAGAATAAGATAATTCAGTGTTTCATGGAAACCTGCTTGAGTGAAAATTAAATGCATCATTTTTTGTCCTGCCCTTCATTGATCTGGAAAACTGATAGTTGCTCTCCTCTCACTAGCTTTTCTTTATGCATTTGAAAACTGGTATCATGGTCTAAAACAGCTTTAAGTTTTTCTAAGTCAAACAATTTCAGGTTATTTAATCTCTTTTTTATAAATCTCATTTTATAAGCTGATAAATTTTGTCTTTTTTTGAAAAAAGCACAGCACCGAAGTATCTTATGAGTTTATGTAGTTTCTCTAATTTTTTCAATTTGGGCTTTTTTAAAGGTCTGCAGAACAAGAAAAAAAAGAATATTAAAAGATTTAACTTCCACATATTCTAGCGATGCAACTCAGAAATGCTTATGGTTTCTTTCATGTTCTTTATAATTTAAGAAAAGAAAATACATTCTGAGGGCAATGGATACTCTTTAAGTAAGAGACTTTGTGGAGATTACAAGTAATTTTCAGGTTTTGTTTTAAGGATTTATTATTTTTAAGGGGAGAGGAAATACTTGGCCTCCTTGTTTACAGCCATTTTCTTAACATACTTCAAAATAAGATTGCTGTTTTGATTAACTTTCTGGTTTTATTCAAGCTATTCAGGCTATGGCTTCACCTATACCTCCATTTTAGATTTCCATGTTTGATTTCTTTTCAATGTAGTATTTCTCCTACTTTTATACTGAATTTTTTCTTACTGATTTCACCTTATTTCTACAATTAATCGTGATAATTCTAAATTCTAATCCTATTCTTCATATATTTTATAATTCTGCCAAGGTTGGCGACAGCCCATGTATTTCAGTGGGTTTGTCTATTTCACCCTACAAGATACTAATATAAATAGTAAATAGTATTTTTCCAAGACAGGTTCATTGCATATGCAGTGTATTGCAGTGCTAGACAAACATACTAGTATTAGCTTTGAGTAAATTGCGTTCAAAAGCAAAACAGGTGTGTCTGTAAAATAAGTAATCAACACTGGAAAGGCCTCATTCGTGAGAATGCCTTTGAATAGCATTGCATCAGCTTAGGTATATGTAAAAAGCACTGCATTGTGGAGTGGAGATATGTCTTGGAAGACCTCACCTGAAATATTTTTCCAGTTTGAAAAGGTAGCTATTATTTGCATGTTTATTTTCAGCTGGCTGCGCAGCCACTTTACAATCATTACATCTAGAACACATTTCTCTGGTTTCCTTATAAATTTATGTCAACAGCTTTTACTAAATAAAGATTCCTGTGGTTTTTCTGTTAACTCTATTCCATCCTTCTCAGCTCTTAAAAAATGTAACGGAGATAGTTCTACATAGTTTGCTGTTGAAAAATCTGTAATTTCTGATTCTTGTTTCACTACTGTATTCTTTGTACTTATACACTGTTTGTTTTATAATTAGCTAGCAGCATCTTTCCTTGTATTGCTTTTATGTTCATCAGTATAGATTTTCACAGATTCCTCTTTTCCCTTTTGTTGAAAACTGGTTTAACTGAAAAGTATCATTCACTAGCTCTCTGATACCCAAACCAAACCTCCTCAGCTCTCAAAAATTTTAAGTAGCAGCTAAGAGATAATAATGAGAAGTCCTGCAATTGCTCTCTATTATGCATTTCTTCAAGCCCTGCAGTCTTAAATATTTCTAGCTTTAGCTGAGTACTCTTTAAACTCTCTCTCTCCATTCTTGCTTATATCTGTACATACATGTTGTTAATTTTAGCCTCTGGCCACAGTCAATCTTTTTCATTAAGTCTCAGAAAAAAAAAAAAAAAAAAGAAAGAGAGGAAGTATATCAGCCTCTTATGTATTATCTGTTATATTTGCTGTAACTAAATCAGCGCTAGGTTTAGGATGCCTCAGAAAGACGCACTATGCCTCATAACACCCTGTGAGGCACTAGCTCAATATAGACCAATTAAGGAAATAGTTATACTGCTTTTAAAGTCGGAAATAAAATTTGCTTGAGTTCAATGGGAATCTTTACAATGACTACAGGAGAATTTTGATCAAATATTTAGGACAAGGAACTGGAACAGCCTTTAAGTACAAAATGCATATCAAAATTCCAATTTCCAACTTTGTAAGAATCAGTTATTGTTGATTTCTAAATTTTCCATGGTCAAGTTCATGGAATCTTCCAGTGAGCTTTTCTCTACCACTGGCTCTCTTTTATACATGCATCTCCCAGCCTTTAACAAAGAGCTACAGGAAATAGCAGCAATAGGTATAGTAACCAAAATTGCTACACCTGTTGCACATAAAGGCCTATGCCACACAAGGAAGACAGTTGCTGCATGATGGCAACATGATGGAGGACACTGTCAGTTCACAGAAATTAGAAGTAGGGGTAATGCAACTTCTGCAAAACCCTGCCATCAGCAGTGCTTTCAAAGAGGCAGCAACAGCATGATTGTGTGGGGTTATGGAAGGCTGGATAAGTAGGTATGTTTGGATGTTCAGATAAAGAATATTAATCAGACTGCTTTCCCCATCTTTTCAAAGGTACCGTCTATACTAGACCGAATTATCCTGAGGGCAAGCAACACACCTAGACCAAGTTAGTCCAAACTCATCCATGTCTGGTTAGTGTCCTTCTGATGGCTGATAGGGCTTTGGATCTGCTTTGCAAAGAGAAAAAATTACTTTATACTAGGTAGGTAGTATAAATATAATGAACGACTGTAAATATGTGACTCAGCAATGGAAACTTTTCTGTCTCGGTGGAAAAAATTATATTTCATAATCCCTTAATTTTGAAATAACTTAGATAAAAAGTGTTATGGATACAGGGTTCTACATGTAAAATGCATGAAATTGTGTGTGCAGGTAGCACATACATTCCTTAAGGAAACCTAAATACTAGTAAGCCATGTGTTGATAGTGAGCATTCTTACTTACTGAGCTCAGCTGTCTGTACTGTTAATTGCTTGAACCATCTCTGATAAGCTTTTGGCCCAAGTAAATGTTTGCTCTCCTACATCATGTGTTAACACTGAGATTGTTTCTAGCATGTGTATTAGATGTGACCACTATTTTTGGAGGATCAGAGAAGGCAATATCAAGGAAGCAATGTTATTCTGAGCTGGTTGACACTAGTGTCAGAAATGTTTATGAGCATTTTTAATTCTAATGTTATAGGTGCGGCCCTGTACAGCTCCATTAATGGAGACAGAGAGCTTCCTTCAACATCAAAACTCAAAACTTTGTCTTAGGTCAACTGATTTCACATATTTATTCTCTCTAGTCTTCTTATCTTATATAGAAATCTAAACTCTTTCATTTTTTGGTGAGCTTGTTAGTGTTAATTGCCTTATCACAACTGACCCATTCATCTCAGACTGAAAAAAACAGATATAAAACAAATCCGTCTTTTCAGTGCAAATGTTTGATAGCAACTCTCTCTTGCTGAATAGCTGAATCCTCTTTCACTAGTCTTCATATGCAATAGTAATTTAAAAAGAAAATTGTGTTTCCACTGTTAAACTACTCTTGAGTAGAATTCCCTTGCATGAAAAATATCACTGGAAAAAGTAAGTGTATGAATGCAGGTGTTACGAATCTTTAGGTAAAAATTATTCACAGGCCTTTGAAACAATATGAAAAAAAAACCAATGCACAAAAAGCAAAAATTAGGCTGCATTTAGAGGGGGCAGAACAAAACAACAAAAAAACCTAACCTCAGCAAGTCTATGAAGAACTCCAAAGAACAGATTAATCTGAGACTCTTCCCAAGTTTCTTTTCCCCCTCATTTCTCCTTACAGTTGACTTTCAACTTAACCCTTTGGCTACTGTTTTTACTGTGGCTTCAGAGATGAACAAAATATGACAGTTTCCATTATAATTTTCATAACGCATACTGTTTAACAGGCGGTTACTAAGCCAAGTACATGACAAAATGTAGAATTTTTTTGTTATTATTCTTAAACTTGTTATTACAGAAACTGGTGAAGCAAGTTAAAAATTCAGAATAGGAGGTAATACCTATGCCATGCAAACTTTTATTTTATGTAGTAATAGTAGAGCATATTTTGAGATGGAACCAAGTAACTATCTTCATATCATTGGCAGGAAATACCAGCATTGCCTACATAGAATGAAAGATACCATTTCTGTCAATTTTACTATCACATGACCTTACAAGCATAGAAACTAATGGAAGAGAAACAGTAGTGTTGGAAATGCATTATATGTGAAGATAAAACGTGTCTTTTTATGAAATTGAAGATTTTTTTCATGCCTGAGAAAACGCAGTGAAGAAATCCAAACTCTTTGTTTGGGCATGGTTTGTATGACTGAGAAGAGCGTGCAGCAAGCTCACTGCCCTGGACTTCAAAAGAGCACACTTTGGCCTCTTCAGGAACCTGCTTAGTAAGGTTCCATGGGATATAGCCCTAGAGGGCACGGAGCCAGAAGCTGTTGGTTGATATTCAAGTATCACCTGCTACAAGCTCAGGAGTGTTGCATCCCAACTAGAAGGAAGTGTAGCAGGAGGGCCAGGAGGTCTCCTTGTATGGATAAAGAGCTGCTGAGGAAACTTCAAGAGTTAAAAAGAGGCTTATAAAAGGTGGAAGCAAGGACAGGCATGTGAAGTGTCCCTGCCATGGCAGGGGGTTTGGAACTAGATGATCTTAAGGTCCTTTCCAGCCCTAACTATTCTATGATTCTATGACTGCATCTTGCCAAAGATGTCCGTACAAAGAGATAGATTTATATTTTTCTATAACTTTTGATAATGCAAAGCATAATCTAAGAAGCCAAGGTTTACTTTCTAACCATGTAGCAGAATGATGAGTAAGAAGAAAATGACAGAATGTGACTCAGCATAGTCCAGGTTGTCATGAAAATGAAGAGTTGGGAGCTAAGTATTGGTTGAGATCAGATTCTAAAATGTTCAGTTCTGCTGGGTCTGTGAGGCAATCTGACAGAGAAAATGTTGGGCCTCAGGGAGCTTTGACAGAATTCCTGCAACATGCACTGCCTGGAGTGGCAAGCCAGAGTGAAACTGCACCAGTACCTGAATGTAAAAGAAAAAAGCTGGGGGAGATAAGGAAAGAAAAGGTAAGAGAACCTAAAGGTAGCAATTGGAAAAGTTGACATATATGAAATGAAATAAAATAACCCAATAAACGTCAGACTGTGTAGACCAGATCTCAGAAATAAAATATAAGTCAATACCTGAAATATATATTTTAACCAAGATGGCTTCATGCTGCAAGACTCAGTTCAGGGATGCGCAGGTATGAGATTTTGATTTACCTCGTCAGATACAAGTATCACCCTCAGAGAGAATGGCTTTATTGTGATATTAGTATAAATAATCAATATAATTAAACAGTAACTGCATTGAAAACAACCAATTTGCATCAATATAGTAAAACTACCTATGAGAATAAGACCAAAGTTCTACATCTGCATTGGAGTTTGGATGCTGAGTCACACAAACAAACAGCATGCAATGGTTTAATGTCAGATTTTGGTTGAGCTTTGTATGTACTAGGTAGCTTATTTAATATGGTTTTAATGAGTTGTACATAGAGAAAAAAAGCAATTTCAAAACCAGAAACTGTGTTTAAGCACATTATCTTTTAACAGTATCTTTGAAGATATATTTCTGTGTGCACATATATCCGTAACAGCTACTAGATAATTCTTATGGGAGTTTCGGTATATGCAGATCTCATTTCAGAACACAGGTGTATGTATGCAAAATCATACAGTATTTTAAAATCATTTCTTCTTTCTATGTTTAGGGGGAAAAAGACAATAATTATAAAAAAATGGTTAATAACATTTATTTAGAAAATGTGGTAGACTGTGCGTCATGACAAGCGCAAGTTATCTGTGTGTATCCCTAGTAGGAAGCTGGCCAAGTATGAAGACTTAATTTTCATCTTTTCTTCTCAGTTGGTAATGTAATACATTGATGAGACAACATAAGAAAGTTCTCAGTTCCTGCTCTTTCAATCCTGTAATTTAAAATAAAGTTGTGTTCACCATTATGTGTCTAGAACCCTACCTACATCATGAATTAATAAAAACAAGATTTTAAGCAACATACTGGCCTAGACTGTGCATCAAGGCAACCACTTCATGAAAGTAAACAGACATATCAGAATTGCACCACCTCTTGTTTCCAGCTCCCTCCCCCAGTGTACAGTTACAGTGTATTCTGTTTTGTAAAAATCAAAAAGCTTATTTTTGGAACTGGAAGAATGCTCACTTTTCACAAGGCATGGAGTCATATACAGCAATGATTTGGGCTAGAAGGTTCATTTGGTCAACTACTATGGTCCAGCAAGTTTCATTTCAGGACCCCTGAAATATTGCTTATGAATGGGTGCGAAAGCCTAACCTCAAGTATCTCTACCAAAGCTAATTCCACTTCACGCCCTGCAATTCAGTCTTTTCCCTGACTTTTAGCATAGCTTTTAAGTTTTACTGCTATTTAACAAAAATTCTCTTCTGGAGAGAATTCTTAACTGGAGGCTATCACTTGTCTTCTTACTGGCTAAGGGGAATAACTGATCCCAGCCTTCCTTAAAACACAGGTTTTTAGACTCAAGGACAATAATATGCCTTTTCAGTCGTCTTCAGGTGGAGAGTGTAACTGTGCAGTTCACTTAGCCTTTTCTTAACTGTCTTCTTTTTCAAACTTTTAATTATTGCTTTGTCTCTTCTCTGAACTTTCTCCAATCATTTTTTCTTTGTAGTTTTGTCTTTTTTTTCTTTTTAAATCTGCTTCCCAAAACTGCAGCTTAGTCCAGAATAGCATGGAGTACAACATAACCATTTCTTCTCCTTTATTTTTATATGATACTTCTTTTAAAAGGACTTGAAAAGGGTGGGCGCAAAATTATGCTAGTTCTCTAACCTGCTCCTTTTGGAGATGTAAGGAAAAAGAATATTCATGTGTATTGGGTTGACATGCCCAGTTGTTGGTAGTTGGGGGGTCAGGGGTGGCCTTCTTGTTGGGGGCTGCAGGGGTTGCCTGTGCTCAGTGGAGGAAGTGCTTCATGTGCCGCAGCAGATATTCCCTACAGCCAGGTGAAGAGACCACAGTGGAGGAATGGAAAAGAGTATGAGGAAGGAGGAACAGCAAAAAGAAACGTCTGTGTACTGGCTACAACCTACCACCACCTCATCCCCCTGCACCACCTGGGGTAGGGAGAGGAAGCTGAGTTGAAGAAGTGGAGTAGAGCCTTTTCGTTTACTACTAGCAGTATTATTTTCACTAACGAAATATTTCATTTGGCAACAAATTAATTTTCCTCAAGTCAAGTTTCTTTTGCCCACAAACGTAAAGCTATCTGCTTGTCTTGATCTTGACTCATGACCTTCTTTACTCCTGTTCTTCCTATTTTTCCTCCCCATTCCCATGAGGGAGTGGGGGAGCAAATGAGCAGCTGGGTGGACATTTAGCTGTTTGCAAGATTAACCCAGCACATTATGGTAGATTTCTTTTAGGTTAAATTGTGCATATTTTTCTGTGTTTCTCATGGCTGGATTTTTTGAAATGAGAAATAATTGCATCTAAACCCAACAAAATGCTAATAACACACACATGCACAAAAAAAAAAAAAAGGTGGCTTGAGTGACAGCTTGTAGAAGTATCTTATTAAAAAAATAAAACTAAAATAAAAAAAAAGAAAATCATTGAATAGGCTTCACCACTTTATAGAGTGAGAAAAAAACCCCACATGTTGTGAATATAACTCATATTTTGACAGCTACTTGAATCTGCCACTATAACACAAAAGAAATTGCCTGTTCATATGTCTGCATCAGTATTTTACTTTGGATCAGAGGAATACTTCTGCAATAAATCTCCTGATCATATCCACTTCCTATACTCACGTTCTGATTCTGAAGAATACACATTTAATCCATTCAGATAAAAATCAGTTAAAAACCGTGATCCAGGAATTTAATGTGCTCCCACTCCAGGACGGTATTCAATCCAGGGGGCCAGATGCGCTAATCTGAAGTAAAGCATCCAAACTGTACATAATGCAGATACTGGACCTGCATCATTTGTTTTGCTGAAGACATCTGCTCCTATTATGATTCGCTGCTTGCTGCTATTCCTATAACTCTTACTAAAAGAATGTTTTGGTTCTCCCCTTAACGGTTCAGCCCAAAGAGAGGCAAAGGACCTCATGCATAAGACATTGATGATCTTTCTAAGCAAAGGTCCAGAATGGAGAACAAACCAACTTCCTCAGAATGGGAAGTGAGTAGATTGCTGGCAACTGATTTCTGTTTACTACATACCCTCTGTATCACTGACTTTGTACAGGTAGTTCCAACTAAGAGGGAGAAATGTGTGGTAGTTTTAATAAAATCCTAATATTTTGGTTTGTTTTCTTTTGCTTTGTTTTGTTTTGTCAGGAAATGTTACCTGCCAGACTGCTTGGAGTTGATACTCTAAGGTCTATGACACCAAAGAAAGTTTCCATGCAGAGTGCCATCTGGGGACTACAGCATCTACACTTGAAATATGAATAATGTGTGGGCTGCCTGGAAGTCAGGTATAACTGAGACTGCCTGCTAATACAGATGCATAAACAATTAACAAAGCATTTAGCAAAGACTGAGAATTTCAGAGCTGCTGTTCCGTCATTTTCTAATCATCATTTGGGTCAAAAGTACTGGAAGAAAAAAAAATTCCTATTATCTCTGAGGTTTGTGGAGACTTCCTTATTGTGATCAAGTTGTGTGCCTTTCCAAGCCTGAAGGGCTATTAGGAAATTACTAACATTTGCTGATTCCTGTAGATGTGATCTGGGCAACCACTTCTGAGCCCTCTTTCCACATTACCTGGTAGACATCCTCTTCTGTTATGCACGTATGTAAAACTGACCACATAATAGCCTCAAGATCTTATTTATAATGTGCAACAGGAAGCTTCATTTGCACATTTTTACTTTAGTGACTTAAATATGTGGTGCAATATTTATATTAATACCTTATCTTATTTAATTCAGTTGTTAAGGTCCTTTTAGGCATTGTCATGCATGTCATATTGTTGCTCAAATTCCACTTTAATTTTCTCATGTATTACATATACTGACTAACAACCTCTGAATTTCTGCTTGGCATCAGAGATGAGAAAATAAAAAGATGATTAGCTAATATGGCAGATTTAGTTTTGATGAGGTAACAAAGCTTGCCTCTATTTTATTCTGATCAGGATTTCTGAGTCAGCAAGGGTTGACAGGGCTGCCCCAGGAGTAGGATATGTCATGTTTCTTCTTTTGGCCTGTATAATATTCCCACTTAGGGGAATATTAACATGTTAGATTCTTTGTACAACATTTCTCTTTATCAGCACCTTGCTTTGAGACTTTTGTCCTTCTCCTCAAAAAAATGACACTTGGCATATGACTACAGCGGCTTGGGGATTGGATGGATTCATCTCCTGTTTGTCATTCAGTAACAGATTCACACTGAATCCTCCACATGCCTAAAGATAATACTGAAGTTGAAAAATTCTTTTTGACATTTTAAGTCCTTTGTTTGTAAAATTTGATATCTGATATTCACTGGTCCATGTTTTCAATTTTGTTGTTCAACATTTAACTGTTATTTTAATTCCATGTGACCACTAGTCCTAAACATAGAGAGTTTTTGAGCAGGTGCTACATTTATTTCCTCACAGATTTTTATAACTTTTAAAGAATCAAGGAAACCCCATAGTAATGATATTGCCACAATTATATAGCTTTTAATGACAAATTATTACAGAAAAAATTAATAACAAACACATATATGTGAGATACAGACACAAATGGTCTTTTTATAAACCATTCCTGTATGCATTCCATGTGACATAAAAAGTTGTTGGGATTACCAGGAACCCACATATGAGAAAACGTCATAATTTGCATAGGGGTCACATAGTTTTGTCATGGACACAACTGTATATCAGCCGATGAAGACTGTCCATAAATACTCGTGTAGTTTTCATTAGACTGTGTATGTAAATACACAACCAAAACAACTAGTTCCATTGATTCTGTACTTCAGAATAGGGACCAGGGAAATGAACATACTGATATCTTGTCCTGTACTGATTTTTATATATCTTATAACCAGTAATACTAAATTCTGTGAAAAAATTAAATAAAATAATGGATAGCAAAGTCAGAATTGCTGAATTCTGCTTTGGAAGTAAAGAGGCCAAGCTTGGCTACTTCAAATGTTGAATTATCCAGTGAGATTTAATTCAATTTATCACCTTTCTATTCTTTTCATAGATGTGTTCATGTGTCTAATGATTATATGTTTAAATTGGAAAAAATTAATGCAGAGAACTGATGCATTTAAAAGATGAGAATCTACTTATTTATTTCATATCAGACTGCCATTCCACTTTGCTGATCTAGAATACGCAGGTCCTTGTTTTATGAACAGACTGAAAAAGAACATCCACTCAAGGCCATTCGCCTGAGTTCTCTCAATCAGACATAAAGCTGTATTTCTTCGTTTTAATTTGCCATTTCTGAAGAGTTTCACGTTTCTAAAAATACGTATTGATTATATGGATGATTTCTGAGCAGCAGGTAAAGTTATCATGCTAAAAGGCATGACCTAAGCTAACATTTCTAACAAAATAGTACTAATTTATTTTATAAATTTGCTTCCAAAACTACACTGTCTGTATTCACAGTGGTTGTAATATACACTCTCATGACCATTAATCATGTTCTTCCTTTAATGATGTTAAGCTTAGTGTTGATTAGTTTGTTTTTACCCCCACTTCACCCTGTCTAATCACACAGGCAGCTGAGATTGTTTGGTGCATACTTCCAGTGTGGGAAGTGAAACTCTTCATTTCCTTTTCAGGGGCACTTTCATGTTCTCCTATATTAATATTTTTGTGTAACCATGAGGAAGTTAAAAAAATTAAACATTCAAACAATTTGACTGAAGTTCAGAGGAAAGAACAGGTGAATCTAAAAATGATGCTATGCTTTGAAACATGCACTATTCACAGTGCCATCACTGTGACATCAGTGCCATGGAAAGCGCGAACAACTAGAACAGTTTCTCTAGAGCTCAGCATTTGTGCAAGTCTGAAAACTCAAAGAAATTAATGTGGTTGAAATGTATTTTGATGACCACTATTCAGTGTTTCCATGCTGCAGTACTTTTAGGTAAATGTAAGAAAGTGCAAGTATGCAAATTGTATGGACTGGGGTCCTGAAAGTGGGAGAAATGAAGGTTGTGGTTTAGAATTATCCCCAGCCTTGAAGTTAACATTTTAAAAGTTTTGTGTGCCCTACATTGGCTGTACTTCTAATCCATAATTCTTTCCAGCGGTTTACAAGTATTAAATAAGGAGAAATGTAATGTAAATCTCTAAAATAGAACAGAAGCCTGCAGAAATTTCTTCCCAGGAAACTGTTATTTAGTCTATTTCTTGTTTTGAAAGACTGTTACTCTGAACTGTTTTTGTTCTGACTAAATAGTACCATCCTGTACAAAAGCTGCTGTGTAACTGACACTGCCCTCTCAGATCTGAAGTGAATGAGCATTCATGTAGGTGAATTAAAAGTTAACTTTAACCTGCTGAGGTAACTGGTGCCAGGGAATAATTTGTTAGGGGGTTTAGGATAAAAACTAAGTTTTTAAAAGCATTTGTTACTATCCTGAGAAAGGTGGTGGGTACATGAAATTGAGCTGTTCTTGATGAGTCTATAAGAGTTAGAAGGAATCCACAAAATATTTGAGGTTTGTTTTCTGGAAAAAAAAAAAACCCTCTATGAACATACTCGAATATTTTCTTAATTAGAGTTTTGGTTGTTTGTACTGGGTTTTTTTTTTAATATTTTGAGATGGTTAAAAAAAAACCAAAACATGCTTTCCAGACACAATTTATCTTAAAAGAAAAAAAGCTAAATATATATATACATATATATATAATGAGAGAAAAGAGGGGAAAGAAAGCATTGAGAGGCAATCTATTGTCAGCCTGTACCTTCAATACCCTTTTCTAGCACATATTCATTAATTAGCTGAGTGCAGTCAGTGAGAAGTGTTTCCTGTGAGGTGATTTTCAATGATATGTCCTATAATACTGTGCTGCACTTGTTCAGTCATAACACCACTTAGCGATTGGCTTTAAGTTATTAAAGAAAACCCAGCGCTATGAACAAAAAGAAAACAAACAAACCAATAACAAAGTTTCAAAATAATGAGTTATATGACATTACATTATAATGATAGCTCCTAAGTCCAGTAATAGAAAGTGGATTTTAAAATGGACTTTTCAAACACATGTAGGTAAAGCCTACTAGAAATCCCTCAACTTGTTACCCATTGGAAGTTGCCCATTGCTCATGATTCATAGATGATAGTAAGTCCTTATTCAGGAGCTCTGCCCTTATGAGTTTTATGACATGTAATGAACATCATCACATATATTTGTTGTACTAAATATTTTAAACACATGTATTTTTTTGAGGTGAGACACAGTTTTATTGATATAAAATTGGAATAACTATAATTATTATAGTAGTGTTTTCTTTTCCCATTCAGCATTTTGAAAGAGTAGCTGCAGAATTTGCATGTTTACTAACTTAGACATGAATGCAGGGATTTTGTTATTTCCTTATGTTTTAAAGGTATGTGTCCAAAACACTTTTTAGAAAGACCTACTATCTGACAGTGGAGTTAATTTTCTACTAACTTGAAGATAGAAAAATGATCCATGTATTAAATATCACTATAACAGTAAAAGCAACTGTCATAAAAAGAAAGAGTTAAAAATTAGTGCACTAAAAAGACTATGGAACTCAAGGAAATACGACAGTTTGGGCATGCCACTTTAGTTACTCATGTTCGATGTCCACAGAAAATTACTAAACTATGGGATCAAAAGCTGTGGTAGTTTGTTGGTGTAAAGGATTCTGGGCTAGGCCAGAACATTCTGGGGTCGGCCAGAACATTCTGAGCTCAAACACCCTGCAATGGGCCAGAGCATCCTGGGCTGGGCCTGAACATAGAGGGGAGTGGCCACCCAGAGGGTAACACATAGTGGCCAATCGGAGAGTGGCGATTTTCAAATCCAACCAATCCTGTTAGTAGCGTGAGAACAAAAGGTGTAGTCTATATAAACCGTGGAACCAACAGAAGGGGGGCTCCGACAATAAGAAGTTTTTGGCATGAAACTCTGCTGGAGTCCGTGTCTTCAATTTCCACAGTAGTTAATTAATTGTGGGCCTATTTAGCATGTTTCTTAGGCCAAAAAGTTTATTATTTCGCAAATCATCATTCCTGTATTATTAAAGCCTATGCAATGTAGACATTTGTGAAATTTCATGGTGTAAGACACTGACATGAGAATGTGGTTAGAGGGTTTGACATTGTACAGAAAAGTTTAGTTTCTCTATATTAATGAATGCTATTTATGTCTGTCCTTTTTTAAGCATGAGAAGAATATGCAGCAGACACAGAAAAACTCAGGGATATAGTTCCCAGTTTTCTCACAAAAAGAAAAACAACAACAATAAAAGAATAATTAACTGCAGTGCTTGCAAATGCTTCTGCACGCATATCATGGTTTATTGATATAGTTTAGGCAAACAGCCAAACTATATGATTTTTGGCTTACAATAACAAAACAACAACAGAAAAAGATCTAATAGATATTTTTGTTTTTCAATGTGGCTTTCTAAGATTCCTCAGGAAATTAGTGCCAAGTTCCTTAGTTATGCCTCCTCACCCATACTTGCCCTTTTCAGTTCTATTGTGCTTCAGCATACATAAGTACAAAAATTGTTTGTATCTCAGCTAACTTAGAGAAACTAAAATGCCTCTGATTTACCTTTCAAATTCCCTGGATAATTTGGTATCCCATATGGTTGCCTCTGGTTTTCCCGCAGTGACTCCTGTGGAAGAGATTAGCTGCTTTCTTAAAGTTTGTGCTTTTAAATACTTTTTTTCTGACTCAGAGACAAATAAAACTAATTGAGGACAGATCAGACTAAGTTTCTCTGGTTTTCTTAGGTAAATTAGATAGTTGCTTTCTTTTCTTCTTTGCCTAAGAAATTATAACATATGTGCCTGATTCCATAAAGCCTCAAACATGTGTCTGAATCGTATATCACCTACACCATTCAATAATATACATGCATGTATGAGAATTGCATGCAAGTATAACATTTTTACAAAATAAAGTTTAACGAAAATCAAGTAACCATACACTTTGCTTGTATGTCTATGTGTAGAAGTCTTAGGTATGCATCGCAGAATCTCCACAGACACATACTGAAAATTCAAAAGCTAATTGGATTTCCCTGCAGTAGTTTTACTCAAATCTCTGAGACAGAAGCCTTTATAATTGCTCTTATGGGCTGTTACCATTCAAGCTGCAGCATGAAATTGTGAAAGAGGTTCCAAAATTATTTACACTCTAACTGTAATTGTATGCATTTGAATTTTAAATATGCTTATTGGTCTGAATCGTGAGTTTTACTAGAGTGAGACTGGAACATTTAGTTGTAGTAAATGGGGGCTGTCCCTGTCATGTTTGCAGAATCTGAGCAGGCAGCAGCTGTTTCTGCTGCTGCTGCATACGGCCTTTTCTGTACCATCAATTCTTAATGCCTGATTACTGATCACTGGTTGGTGATCAGGCTCTCCTTTTTCACTGCTCCACCCTGAAAAGCTATTGGAGCAAGCCTCTCACCCAAACTGTGAACAACGAGAACAGCTTCAGTTCACAAACCAATCTGAACCAGAATCACAGATTTTTAACTTTGCACAAAAGTTCAAATTATATGGACAACATTTATGTACTAAAAGCCAAATTCCAAAACAGTGGTAAATTGGTTCTGATATTTTTATTAAGATTTTCTTTATTTGTTTAAAGTATTTTCATGTCATAAAGACAAACGTGTACAGGGATCCTTGTATTAGATGGATATATTAAGACATAAAAGTGTAAATCTTATGTAAACAGTGGCACTGTAGTGTTGGTTTTCTTGAAGGTTTACATTTCTTTCATCAGTTGAGGCTAATGTAAAGCAATATAGGTCTTTTTATGACTAATACTTGGTACTTGATTAAGATAATTATATCACCCTACCAGAGTTCATCACATACAAAGAGTTTCAAAAATTAAAAAAAAAAAAATATAGAAAAAAGTGGAGAACATTAATAAAAAGGGAAGTGCAATAAATGTTAGCTTGAGATTTTCCTTTTTGTTTACTAACCTAAGCAAGTAGCCTTTTAATTTATTTTTTTTCCTCTAGAAGTTCAGACTGCTTTCCTGTTTTTTATTACTGGAAAGGAAGGGACACTACAAGAAATAAAAAAATAGACAAATTGCAGCGTAGTCTCAAAAGTAGTAGGCAAATACGTATTTTTCAGAGTGCACTGAGCTTCTATTGTTTTTTGCTTTTCTCTGAAAAGAGATATTTACTGAGAGCAATACAGTTACCTGCTTAAGTTGCTTTAGCCACATACCAAAAGTGCATGCTAATCTCTTTTTGCTGGTGAACTGCATGCCATCATAATTACTGTTAAGTATTTTAAAACCTGCATAACAGATTGCTGTAATAGAAAGGAGGGCAGGAGAGCAAGAAGGCAGGAAAGAAACAAGGCAGGAAAGGAAGAACCAAGCAAGGGAGGACATAATGGAAAAACAGTTCTTCAGGTAAATTAATGTGAGTAACTAAAGTTCAGTAAAGTTGCTTATTTATCTACAGTGACCACGCTGTCATTTTCTCTTAGTAAAGGGAAATCATTATTATGATGATGCCAGTTCTAAAAAGTATTTTATAGAGGAATATGAAGGCACTATGTGAGGTTCAGCTGTTAGTATCCTAACAGCCCAAGCTCCTAGCCACCATAGTATTCTGGGAATATTAAAAACCAAACCAAGAACAAAAATAACCCCCAAACCAACGTAAAGACAACACCTCCAAAAAAAAAAATTAAAAAACAAATATCAAATCAGTGGGAAAAAAACAACAGCAAAAACCACAAAAAAAACCAACCCAAAACCAAAACTAACCAACCAAAAAAAAAAAAACCCACCAAAACCAAAAAAAAGCCCCCCCTCAAAAATAGCAAAGCCAAAAATCCCCAAAGTTTCAGATCAGAAAATGGTTGACAGTGTTAATATGGAGACTTAATGTTTCTAACAAGAGCTTGATTAAACTCAAGACAAGGAGCTGATTAGTAATCGGACGGAGTCAAGATAGTCCAAACTCATGCTACTTTAATTTAATCTCTTTAATGAGTTCCTTAAGTATTTAGGCTTCATCCTTCAGGTTTCTCCAAGACAGAAAAAAATTTTCCCACACCCAGAAATTGCTTAACTCCCTAGGAGCACATCCATTCCTACATACTCTTGTCTCTATTCCCTGACTGTAGGACAAGCCTAACTATCTGGATTGCAAAACAAAAACAGGATGTGAAGCAAACTTTGCCTGGTGATAAAGGGGTTCAGGATGTCTTGCATCATGAAACTAAGAAGCAGCAGCACTCTTAGTTTGAAGAAAATAAAGCTATACAATATAAAGCCAGGAAGTCAGCTAACAATAATTTTTAACTAAACAATTTTCTCCTTGGCTCTGTGTCATCTACTAAAATAGTTAAATAACTGTACTCTGGATTCAACTCATACTCTGAGAGACAGCTCCTGTGACTGAGATACCTAACTATTGTGAAAAAAAGGTTGGCAGTACTCGTGGGTCTAAGCAACAAATAAAGGAAGAGCATACACCTGAAAGACGGCAAGGAAACTACTTGTCTAAACCATAATTCTGAAAGAAGTGTACAGAAAGGCAAAGATGTGGAGGAGAGTACTAAAAGACAAAGTAATAAAATGCTCATGAAATTATCCCTAAAGTCACCTACCCTTATTATAACTGATCTTAAGGTCCTTTCCAACCCTAACCATTCTATGATTCTATGATTCTATGGTTCTATATCTGCTTTTAATTTGAAGTTCTATGAGTATCAGCTAAGCAATTTCACTGCTTAATTTTTTCTCTCCTTTGGCTTTAAGGTTGCCCCTAAGGCAAGCCTCTTCAACCCGACAAATTTCAAAGCACACTTTTTAAACAAGTGAACTTTTCTCATAAGAGAGATTTTCTTGATATTATATGTTTCTTACCATGGGCAAGAAGAACAATATGTATTTCTTAGCAATATGTTTGCACGCATGTAAATTCAGGAAAACTGAGAAGGTGTGGGGAAAAAATAGTTGAGATTAAATTTAAACACAAGATGTATGTTGAAAATAGCTGAGAGCTTATATTACTTTTGACTAATGTTGGGCTAATACAAGAAGAATGAAATTTGCTAAGGCAGAGCTGGAAAACTAAGAAAAGTAAACTATCTTGCTCATGACACAGAATGTCAGTAGTGCAATTAATAAGCCTATTTACAGAATCAAGCACATCACAGTGCTATTAGGCATCGCCTATCACAACATTCAAAATTACACCGTAAGTTAGAAACACAAGATATTTTTATCTATCACATAACATTTCTTGTTGTCTTAAGAACCTTAATACATTCTGATAGTCTGTCATCAAGCAATCCAGTTTCAGGATAGCTTTTCTGGCTTAAGATTTCACAACATCTGGAGTCCTACACTAGGATCACCCACTGCACTAAAATTGCTATTCTTCCTGTTAATATTCTCCACTGGTGACCAACACGAAAAGCAGTTACACTTTTTCACTTTGAGAGTCTGATTAAATTATCACGTTTGCATGATGAAAAACCTGTTTAAAAAGAATCTGCTTCATTACTTATTTCTTTTCACTATGTTCACATTATGTGAAATCAAGGAGATTTGTGTCAAAACCTTTGCTTCACATTTTCTTCATTGTGTTTAAAAATTAATGTAATTAAGAGCTAATTGGAGTGAGTTTGTCACTTAGTGGCATGCTTTTATTTGTTTTTATTTGTTCATTTTTATTTGTTCTTGTTTGTTTTTTGTTGGTTTAGGTTTTTTTCCCCTCATGCTATGGTTCACAAGCCTTCAGTTTTTGTCTTCTGCTTTGTGTGTGAACTACGCTTCAAACAATCTGGATTTAACTTCAGATTAAGAGACTTAAGCTTTTCTTCCTACATGTGGTCTAGGTACCAAAACTCCCAGAACAGCTAATTATATAGTCAAGGCAGTAAAGGAAATCTGTACATCTACACAGACCACTGTAGATATGTACAGTCAGCTAGCTACCCTTTAATTCAATAGCCTTTACATAGGCAAGAAGTGCCATTTCAAGTGATGTATGATATCTTGGTTATCTCTAGAAGCTTGTAGATATTACACAGGACCTACAGGAGATCTAAGTTTGTGTAGTAGATGGAGACCAGATAGGAATCTCTACATCATGTACAACAGTAATCATGTCCAATGTGCACAACTGGAGTGCCATATGTGACACACTTATTTCACCTGAATTGAGTCTCCGTTGACAATAATGACAATAGAAATATAGGCAAGTTAACATGTAGTCACCTGCATCTAGACCTGCAAATTTAGGTTGCTTCAAGCTGAAGCCAAATTTCAGTTGTTATATTTAAGTCATATTTTGAAACAATATTTTCTATAGAATGTAACTAATTCAATTACAGTTAAATGTTCCATGTTTTTCTGTTACCTTTACCTAGTTTCAGTTCTCAAAGTCTCATTTCTTCTCTTCTAGTTCCGCCCTTTTCTCCCTCAATGTTTTTCCTAATTTTTCATTTTTCCATAATTCTTCATGTCTACAAATCTTTGCCTTCTTTCTTGGAAGAGATTCACATGGGTTTGGGTTTTTTTTTTGTTTATTTTGTTTTCTTGTTTGTTTGGGTTTTTTTTAAAGTGCAGAAGCTCATTGGTCTTGAAAGACAATCCTTCTTCAGTTGTCAATTATTTTCTCTTTAGTTATTTTTTAAATGTCTTCTTTTATTTGTACCAAAATGTCCCAGGATACTCTAAGAACTGTATACACTGTTACTACACCCATACAGATAAATATGAATTACTTTAATACGATAAGCAAAAGAATAAATTTCATCCATAGGATAATTGCTTAGGGGCTCCAGTCGTCCTCTACCTCATAACCATTCAGTGTGGTTTTGTGTCCTGGGTTCAGCAGTAGCAGTCATTTTCCTCCTTCTTAGTAGCTGGTGCAGCACTGTGTTTTTGACTTTCGGCCTGGGAACAGCACTGATAACACTGATGTTTTCAGTTACTGCTCAGTAATGTTTACTCTGATCAAGGACTTTCTGAGTCGCATGTTCTGCCAGGGAGGAGGGGAAGCTGGGAGGAAGCAGAGACAGGACACCTGAGCCAAACCAACTAAAGAGGTATTCCATACCACAGCACATCATGCCCAGTGTATAAACTGGGGGCAGTTACCCGGAAGGGTTAGATCACTGCTTGGGTCGGGCTGGGTATAGGTCGGTGGGTGGTGAGCGGTTGTATTCTCTTCCCTTGTTATTTCCTTATCATTATTATTCTTGGTGGTAGCAGCAGTGGTTTGTGTTATACCTTAGTTACTGGCGTGTTCTTATCTCAACCCATGGGAGTCACATTCTTTTGATTCTCCCTCCCATCCTTCCGGGAACAGGGGAAGAGGAAGTGGGGGAGTGAGCTAGCAGCTGTGTGGTTCTGGGTTGCTGTTTGGGCTTAAACCATGACATTTTGCAATTAAAGAAGCTGTTTTCTTTTTTTTTCTTTTACTCCATAGGGTAAATGAAAATTAAATTAGATGTAAGACCTTAGGGGGTGGATAGTAATATATTGATTTGCATTTTCAAGAATCTTATGAATAGGCTTTGACTATGTATAGCCACTTTTGGCTTCAAGAACAGAAGAGGACAGATGTGGACAATGCAGAAAGAAGCACAGATACGAGGCCTGGTACTTCAGGATCAGGAAAGTGAGGAAGATGATGATAAGGGATCATCCAAATTAGAAGAGTTCCCTCAGAAGAGTCAGAGAACATCTTGTATTATGACCAGCTGAACAAAAAAATTAAAAAAGAACAGTGGTGGTGATGGGTGACTCCACTCTTAGGAGAAGAGAGGGCCCCATATGCTGGTTTGACCAAACTCAGAGGGAAGTTTGCTGCCCTTCTGGGGCCAGGGTAAAAGACGTCACCAGAAAAGTCACGAGCCTGGTACAGCCTTGTGACTACCATCCTTTATTAATGTCCCGGGTAGGCAATGAAGAAATCTATTCAAGAAGCCTGAGGGGACTCAAGAAGGACTTCAGAGCCTTGGGGCAACTGGTTCAGGAAGGAAAAGGCTCAGGTACTTAATGCTGCCTTTGCCTCAGCCTGTAATAGTCACACCACCCATCCTCAGGGTACTTAGTTCCCTGAGTTGGATGGCAGAGCTAATTAAAGTCCCCATGATTCAGGAGGAAATGGTTAGAGACCTCCTGCTCCACTTAGATGTATACAAGTCTGTGGGGCAGAATGGGTTACATGAAAGTGTACTGAAGGAGCTGGCAGAGGAGCTTGCTAAGCCACTCTCCATCTATCAGCAGTCCTAGTCTAATGGGCAGGTACCAGGGGATTGGAAGTTGGCCAATGTGATGCCTCTCTACAGAAAGGGCAGGAAGGAAGACTCTGGAAACTAAGGTCTGTCAGCCTGACCTCAGTGCTGGGGAAGGTCATGGAGGAGATGATCCTAAGTGACATCATAAAGCACATAAGGGAAAACAGGGAGACAGGCCCAGTCAGCATGGGTTCATGAAGGGTTCTGCTTGACCAACTTGATCTCCTTCTATGATAAGGTGACCTGCTAGTTGATAAGAAAAAGGCTATGAACATTGCGTACTTGGACTTAAGTTTGTTTTGACACTATTCCCTGCAGCATTCTCCTGAACAATTGGCTTCTCTCTTTCCTGGGTTGGAAGCTGGCTGAATGGTCGAGGCCAAAGAGTGGTGGTAGATGGCATCACATCTACTTGTCTACCAGTCACTAGTGGTGTCCCTCAGGGCTCTGTGTTAGGGACAATGTCATTTAATACCTGCATTGATCACCTGAATTGGGTATACCCTCAGTAAATATGTGGACGATGACAAGATAGCTGCAAGTGTTGATCTGCTGAAGGACAGGAAGCCTCTGCAGAGGGATCTGGACAGTCTGTATCTATGGGCTGTGGCCAGTGGTATGAGGTTCAACAAGACAAAGCACCAGGTCCTGCATTTGGGCCACAACCACCCCATGCAATGTCCAGGCTGGGGGAAGACTGGCCAGAAAGCTGCCCCATGGAAAAGGACCTGGGGCTGCTGGTTGACTGAGCTGAACATGAGCCAGCTTGTGCCCCGGCAGCCAAGAAGGCCAATGACATGCTAGGCTGTACTCAGACCTGATGAGGCTATGTCTTGAATACAGTGTTCAGTTCTGGGCCCCTCACTACAGGAGAGACCTTGAGGTGCTGGAGCAGGTCCAGAGAAGGACAACAAAGCTGGTGAAGGGTCTGGAGCACAAGTCTGATGAGGAATGGCTGAGGGACCTGGGGGGTTTTAGTCTGGAGGAGAGAAGGCTCAGGGGGGACCTTACTGCTCCCTGCAATTACCTGAAAGGAGGTTGTAGTGAAGTGGTGGTCAATCTCTTCTCCCAAGTAACAAGTGACAGGCAAGAGAAAACAGCCTCAAGCTGTGCCAAGGGAGGTTTACATTGGATATTAGGAAAATTTCTTCACAGAGAAGGTGCTCAGGCACTGGAACAGGCTGCTCAGGGAAGTACTGGAATCGTCGTCCCTGGAAGTGCTCAAAACCATGTGGATAAGGCACTCAGTGATATGCTGTAGTGGTGGACTTGGCATTCCTCGGGTAATGGTTGAACTTGATGATCTGAAAGGTCTTTTCCAACCTAGCTGATTCTGTGATTGTATGATTCCATTAATATCAGCACAAAGAATATTTTCTCAGAAAAACTGTGAAATAATTGTTGCCCCTCATTAGAAAATACTTTTATTTTCTTTTAAGAAGAAAAAGCTAGCAGTATTTGCAAGACTCTTCACTAGTCACTCAAGCATTTATTTGTTATTTTTAGGGGGGATTTTTTCAGGTAACCATCTAGGAGTAAGAAAATAGATCAACACAGAGTATATGACTGAGTGTCATTTATCTCAACAATTTGGTAAATACTTGGAAAAAGCATAGTAGCAGTAACATCTGCCATTAAAAGATTCGCAAAAAAGAAGACATATGGAACACCTTTGACATTTTTGGTCAACGTGAAAAAAAAAAAGTCATGCCAAGTGCAATACTTTTTTCTGCAATATACATATGCACATTACTTATGCTTAGAATCAAGAAAAGAGAATCATAGAGGCTGAGAGAGACATCTCAAGGCCACCTAGCCCAACTCTGCAGCCACGTTGCCTCACTGGGCTCCGTATTAACAAAGAGGTACAGATTTTGCAACAAGAACAGATACAAACTTTATAAAAAGAACTTGAATCTTTCTGTGTAATTCAAATTAGTATATTGAATTTAGTCCAAATTCCTAACCCAAACACAAAGAGCACACAGCTATAACTCTTAGGTTATAATGTTAATTAGCATAAAATTAGTGCATAGTTATTTTCTACAGCAAGAATTTTAAAGGTGTATAAGAATTAAATATAAGTACGTATAGCATGCAGAACTGGAAATGTTACACTCATCTCACTTAATTCAGGCTCCAAGATTCTACAAATTCATTTTAAAAATATCTTTTATATTCAGTATTCCTATTTTATGGAAATGAAGATAAAATTATGCAAGGCCATGCTTATTTTCCTCCTGTTTTCCCACTTCCATGGAAAAAATGCTTCAGTTTTCTCTTTTTGTTTGTTTTTAGTAGTTTAGAAGCTTTTCACTACTTATCCTTAGTTCTCCTTGAAGGTCAAGCCCTAATTAACTTGCAGTAAAGTCTTTCTCCTACACACAAAAACTAAGAAAGCTGAAGAATCCGTGACATGGAGCCAGAAATATAGGGAACAATAAAATCTACATAAATAGATTTTTATTTTACCTGTACATATGTATGTTTATATGGCTGATTTCACAATAGTATCCTTGGGAAAAAAGTGGCAAATTCTACTTCCTTGGAAATAAGAAGTCTTGGAAGTTAAGAGTGAAATGAATGGGGCAGTTCATACATCTCAGAGGCTTTACTCTCTTTTTCTGCTTGCCTGAGGCAACAGACAATTCATCTGTTTACAGTGTCTTCATATGTTTGAGGTTATACCTTTTGAAATCATAAAGGCCACAAATACATTAAAAAAACTTTTGGATCATGGAAACCAAATTTCAGAATCATGGGAAACACACAGCTCTATTTACACAAAGATATAGAGGCAAGCATCTAGGGGAGTTAAATCTAAACATTGCTTTGTAATTCCTCCAAAGAGTGTAGGAATGTGACAAAAACCACTGAGTTATACTCAGCACCCAATTTTCATTACCTCTTTCTTTTTTGTTGTTGTTGCAAATCTATTCCAGCTTCTTTCAACAGTTCTAATTCACTTAATCTTATGACTGATCTTTCTTTGATGTAAAATCTTACCTTTTTAAGACCTCAAAATAGGAAAAAAAAAAATAAAAAATATCAAATTCTGTATAGAAAATATTACCAAAAATTTGAAAGTGCCAAGCAAAAAACATTTTGCTATTAAGGACTAAAATACAGACACTGTCATGTCTGTGAGCATCTTCAACATAACAGTCTGTGGCTTGCAGGTAACACGTAATGAGTATGAATGCAGAGGTTGTTATGGTTTCAGGGCCTTCGATGACTTTTACTGAATGTAAAATCCTACAAACAAATATGTTATACCTGATCCTGGAAAAATAACTCACAAAATGATATAGTCTCCCCATACAGTTGCAATATATATTTACGTGTGTACCTTTATATTAAACCAAAATCGTCTGTCCCTCCCCTATAGAGAAAGCTAATCTTACTTCCTATATGCTGTCAAGAATTCAGAAGAATTGTGCTATCATAAAATTATGTTTTCCACTTAGTACTCACACATAATTTTGTTACATAGTGTTTGAGAAGTATGTAGCCATACCTATAATTAATGTTTCTGCTAAGCAATGAAGAAATATTAAAAATTCTGTTTTAAAGAAACATTTCCATCTCTAGAGACAGCATAAATATTATTGGTATTCAGTGGTGCCTTTCGTGCTTTTGAAAGTCTCTCTTTTTTCTCCTGGGCATTCTAAATAAATCAGTCAATGGAAAGTTCCTCATTTGATTCAGCAGAATTTAGATCAGGCCATAAAGGTTTGAATTTGTTCCCACCAGTGACAACATCAAAATCTGTTGACTTCTGACTTCAGGACAAGTCCCTAAACTGCCCTCCTTCTCATAACATGCACCATTTCATTTAACGCATTCATTTTCCACAAAATGTTCACAGATCTTATTTGTATAGTTTACCTGTAAATAAACTGTGTATTTTCTATGAATTCATAATCACTATTACCACAGAGTTCTAGATTATCTTATTGTATCTTTAATGTTTAGTTTAGCATTCTGGTAGGTTTTCCTCCAGTTTGCGAGGTTTATAATAGTGCACAAAAATACCCTTTCCCACCTGCCACTCCTCCCTGCACCATGCTTGCCATACACTTATAGAATATTTCTTTTCTTTCTCCTAAATGTATTGTATTATACCCTGCAGGTAAAGGAAGAAGGAAAAAGTACAACATAAAATGAAAAAAACTTACAACAAAAATCCATGTTTAACACTATGAAGTATCCCACTCCTTTCCCACCAAAAATGCCTCTTTCACTCTTCAGTATTGACTATATGTTCTTGAAATAACAAAAACAAGGACTATGATTGAAATTACTTCTATGCTTGATGTTTTCCTCTCCTGGATTTAGTGTTCTGTATCAGATCAATTATCTTATCACCCAGGGAAGAAAATACTCAGCTCTAGATGAATAAATATTGTTTTTATTTTTCAGTCAATGGCAAGACTTTAATATTCATAATACTTAGATTGAGCAAGAGGCTGAATGAAAATTATATCAAAAATATAGTTCAGAATTTTTTTTTTTTTTAATTTTTTTCATAAATATGTGTTGCTTCCTTGGTAAGGGGTAACAGTAGCAGCATTTGGTTTCTTGCTACTAGCTCTAAATTTATGAGCTAACGACATATTTTTGAGGGCACTTAGCAGTTTCTGAAAATAATATACATGATAATCTAAAAATATTTTAGCAAATGAGAACAAAAAAACTATGAGCAATAGTTAAAAAGCAGTTATCATTCAAAACGAAAGAGACAGTGGATGGTCAGAGCACAAATATTACAGACCTCTCATATCTGTCTTACCTGTAATGCTCTTTTTACATAAATTTTATCAATTTTTTGATGCAAAAATCCATATTTAAGTCTTATCAATTATCAGTCTGCTAAAAGAGGTTAACTATAATAAACTTCAGAAGTGAGCAGTTCTGTATCTCTATTCGATTTTGCATTCTTTTCTGAGTTACTCATAAAGACATGTTGAGAAAGAGTATTACAAGAATTACCTTGCTTTGCTTATTCTGTTACCATTTAGAAAACTAAACAATAACAATAGTCTGAAGACTTTAGACATGTCAGAAATGTGTCCTCTGCCCAGGCCAGTCCTGAGAAATGGAAGGTGTCAGTCATCTCAAACTTGAGATTTGGTCCTGAATGCAGCTACTGTCCTTAGCCCAAAGAGATAAAGGGTTTGTGTCTTCTCACATCATTAGGTATATATTTTAAATTGCAGGATTATAGAATACTTGAAGTTAGAAGGGACTTCATGAAGTCATCTGGTCCAATTATTCCCTCCAAACACAGCACAGATGGCCAACTTCCTTCTCTGTTTCACTGTTAAAGCATAGCCAGCAGCTTAAAGTAAATGATTATTATCCTATATAGCTGTTGTGAAATGGAGTATTTCTTCCACTTTGGGGCTCCCTAGTACAAAACCGACATTGACAAACAGGAGCAAGCCAGATTGCAAAGTGGCTAGAGCACACAGTATTACACGGACAGGCCAAGTGAGCAGGATTTGATCAGTTCAGAGAACAGAAGCAAACGAGTGAACTTAACATTGTCTTCCACTATTGAATGTGTGTTTATAAAGAAGATCTAACCAGTTTGGGGTTTTTTTCTCAATGGTGCACAGCGAAAGTTGAGAAGAATGAAGGCAAGTTGCATCAAGGAGAATTTCCTCTTGCTATTAGGAAAACAACAACAAAACCAGAGTGGTCAGACACTGCAACAACTTTCCTCCAGAGATTCTGAAATATCCTTGCTTGGAGATTTTCAGAAGTCTGCTAGACAATGCCTAGAGAATCTTTTTAAGTAGAAGTTTTCCCAGGTGGCTTTGATCAGGCGGCTTATGGTCCCTTCAAACCTAAATTGTTCTGTTTTCACAATTTAATCTGTGTAACAAATGATGAGGGAGGAACCCTATCTTGACCCAAATCTTCACAGACTCTGGAGATAAAAAGAACAAACTGTAAGTCCCACTGGGCTGATGACAGTGGTGAAGTTCAGGAACAACTTAGAGATAGCAGGTAGCAACCACTCACTGGCTGTCTCAGTGCTTCTCTGTAGCAATCACCTAGGACTTTGGTCAGTTTTATGGCAATCACTGATAGCCTGCCCTGAACAAAATGAGCAAAATGATTTTCATAGGTTTCTACTCTGATGCTAAATACCAGACAAGGGTTGGTGGGATAAAAGGAAATCTAACTAAGGGGTGACATTCAGTGGAATTAAACTTTTTCGATATTGCGTTATTGCTGAAAAAAAAAAAATTAACTTGAGTTGATATAATGTCAAATAATGTACCATTTTAATCCCATATCCTGTTCCTGTGATTAAACATATAAATGTTAGCTTGTCCTCATATACAGTTCTGGAATAAAGCTGCTAGTTTCCTTGAAAACAAAACAGATGTAACTCTAAGGGTAGTTCTAGTGTAAGCTTCTGAAAATGTTTGCATCTGTTACTAACTATAGAAAAGATCCTGGGGTTTTAGTTCAGAATTTGATACTAGTGTTAGAAGAGATTAGAATCATAGAATCATAAAATGGTTTGGGTTGGAAAGGACTTTAAGATAACACCACACACTAAACCATCTCACCCAAGACTTCACCCAACCTTGCCTTGAACACTGCCAGGGTTGGAGCATTCACAACTTCCTTGTGCAGCCTGTTCCAGTACCTCACCACCTTCACAGTAAAGAACTTTTTCCTTATATCTAACTTAAACTTCCACTGTTTAAATTTGAACCTGTTACCCTTTGTCCTACCACTACAGTCCCTAATGAAGAGTCCCTCCCCAGCATCCTTGTAGGCACCCTTCAGGTACTGGAAGGCTGCTATGAGGTCTCCACGCAGCCTTCTCTTCTCCAGGCTGAACAGACCCAATTTTCTTACCCTGTCTTCATACAGGAGGTGCTCCAGCACCCTGATAATCCTCGAGGCCCTCCTCTGGACTTTCTCCAACACCTCCATGCCCTTCTTATGTTGAGGACACCAGAACTGTACACAATTCTTCAAGTGAGGTCTCAGGAGAGCAGAGGGGCAGGATCACATCCTTCGACCTGCTGGTCATGCTCCTTTTGATGCAGCCCAGGATACGGTTGGCTTTCTGGGCTGCGAGCTCATACTGCTGGTTCATGTTCAGTTTCTCCATACATTTCTAAATATATGCATACAATACCATATAAAATGACTGCTTCAAACATCCTCATTCTGTGTGAGGGATATGACCATTTTAAGCAGTAAGATTTCTCCAACAGTAGAAAAATTCAGTGTGTGATTGTGATACAAGAAAAGATTTATCAAGGATCTAGTTACCTTTTCACATTCTAGAGAAGTCTGGTTTTGGTTTCTAAGTTACTTTGTAGTCAGAATATTTGAAGGAGCCTGAGTGACTAAGCAAACATTAATTACAGTAAATTAATTGAGGAATATGTGGGAAGTTTTGACAAGTGATTATTTACCAATACAGTGTTTCTTTTTTTTCCTTTCTTTTCCTTTCTTCTTTCTTTGCCTAGCCTTGCCATGCCTTGCCTTCCCCTATCTTCCATTCCCTTCCATTTTTCTGTGAGGTGATTCTTTACTAGTGGAAATGCTTCTTCTTATTTTTTAAACAGAGCAAATCTTAAATCTGTTAGTACTTTCTATGGAGCCATATGGGTCTCCATATGGCATTTCTTTTGATGACTGTGCCATATTCGATATCTTGCCCAAGTGCATGTCTGTGTAATCAAGTGTTTTATCGTTAATTTCCTGCACTGATGTGCGGACGATAACTCTGAGTGTATTAGAACATTTCTGCTTTATCTGTCTGCCATTAGACTGGAGGAAAAACATGTTTGCGCATTCTTTAATTGGGTAGCTAACTGGTCTAAAAGAAGATGTTGCAATATGAAACGTCTTCTGTCATAAATAGTATGAAACTCTCCATGGTACTGACCATTTTATTGCCATAAATAAGCAAGCTGAGATTTGTCTTGAAGAATGTAGAGAACTAAATTGGAGAATTAAAACATTAAGGGATATTTTTGATTTCTGATATTGTTAAATGACTCAGGAATGTCACAAAATGAGAAAGTAATTTGTTTAGAGTGTTATAAACAGAAGTGATGGGTCCTTTTTATGAAATTAGCATGATTTCCAAAGAGACATTAATAGAACAGCATAGTCTGAAATACGTCTGAAGATGTAAGCGTCATAATGTCAAGTATTTCAGTTCAGCCAAAATTCATTATTTACTTGATACAAGCAGACACAGTTATGATGTTGTATCATGACATGCTTTTACTAAACTAAAGAAACAAAGGAAACTTGCCATTTCTGATAAGGCCAAATGCAATTAAAGAGTATTGAATAAATATAAAAAAATAAATGAGAACTATTGTATTGTATTTGTAATGCATAAGCCTTGACTGTTTAGCATATTTTGTTTTTGCAAAATAATTTTGGCTTCCTTTTACAAAGCTTTCAGGTGTCTAGGGTGCACTTTTCTATTAGAAATCTGTTACAGGGAGTAATGATTCTTGCTTTAGAAAGATCATAAAGGTTTATATAAGCTTGCCACGGAAAAGAACTATCCATTGGCAAAGTAAAAATTGAATGTATTCCCAGTATTACGGTATCCAAATTCTATATAATGTTATTTTTTTTAAATCAAATTTTATTCAAAGGGGATAAAGGAATAAAATGCTATCATTATTAATATTTTCCTGAATTTTTATAATACTTTAACCATTTACAAGGAAAATGAAGACATTAAGGATGACTCAAAAGCCCAGTCTTTCACCTTTTCATTCTGAAGGTGCATGAAGTATGTAGTCCTAGTAGCAGATAGATAGAAGCTGTTTGGCATCCATCTTTTCCTCCTAGTAGGGGACAGTTTCTTCAAGGGAAATTAGTATCACAGTTTGATTCTAGGGACAGAAGCTGTGATATGTTCTTGAGTTAAGCTTGCTTGCAGACTTTGAATTGAAAACAAAAATATTCCAGTTATAGAAATTCATGAGTATTTTGAAAATATATTTTAAAGCATTGCTTAAAATTTAATGTATTAGGGCCTACCAGGAAGCATGGAAAAGAATATTTTGCTTGGGGAAGGAAGGTGGGGGGAAGATACATTAAAAAAAAAAAGTTGCATTAAAAAAAGTTCAGGAAAACTCAGTTTGGAAATATTTAGAAAACCTGATGCACATGCACACCTTGAAAAACTTTTTCATGCATGAAGATTTCTTACTGTGCATGTACACACTCAGCAAATTTTATTTATCACTTTTAGTTCTGCATGCAGTGAATCACTTTACTGGCCAGTACAGCATTGATCCACAGAGCAATACTGACTCTGTACTTATGAGAGAAGCGACAGTTACTGGTCTTCCAAAACTCCCATTCTGTTTTAATCTTTGATTAATTCATTAAAAGGGGTAATATACATCTTCCTTTTTTTCGGGTGGGGTGTTTGATTTGGTTTGGTTTTGGATTTTACCCCTTTCATATATAGGAACACACCGGAATAAAATATCAACAGTAGGTTTTCTCAAATATTTCAATTGTTTAAACGTTGGTCCATTAATACGTAAATATTCATAGTTTCATATCAAACAAAATAGGTCCCCTTATCAAAATTTAACAGCTACATAGAAAGCTTGCTGCAGTAAAAGGCATTGATGGTAATAGTATAGTTTGGACCTGCTATTGTGAAGCTCCTTTTACTAAACAAAAGCAAAACCATCCATACACATACCAAAATTTTATGGGTGGAGATGGAAAGCTTTACTCCAAGCTTTTGATTTTTACAGCACCTTGTCTTTATCTGATTCTGGTGTCCACATAATTTACCAAAAAAGATTCACCAAAGTGCTACCACAAGTATTTGTGTACTAATGTGCATAAAAGTTCATACATATTGAAAAATGCATACAGGAAAAAGAGGGTATATCCAATGACTGTGCTGGTGTAACAAGCTGCATAATCAGTAATTTTTCTTATAAAAATATCACTTATACCTCCCTCTACAGAACTAACCTGTTCAGTAGATAATGACTATTGGCATTCTCTATACTGTAGTTATAAAAGCATAAAGCCTAAGGAAGATTATAATTTTCTAAAATTCTCACAAATAAGTAAAAAGAGACAGTTCCAGGGCAGCTGCCTTGACAGAAAAAGAAGCCAGGAAAGAAACTATACCAAACCAAAATAAAAGCCCAAAGCAAAGAAAATATTGTTTCATCTATACTTATAGAAAGCTCTTCATCTATTTTTGTGTTTATTAGAATAATTATTTCAAGTTGCAAGAACATTTAAAAATGTTAAAAATATAGGTTACCTCAAAAGAAGAAAAAAAACCCACATACCTTACAACATTAGGTTTATAAGGCATGTGGTGAATGGGAATTTGTATGTATTGACTTGTGTAACAATTGCTCTGTTTTTACTTCATAGTAAATTCTATTTAGTATTTATAAGAAAGACGATAAAAGATGATTTTATGAAGGACAGCAAAACTGACTGTAGTTCTCTTGCTTTCTTTCACACTGTCTCTAATGTTTTGTAATTATTTTACCAATGATGGCTTTTAATTATCCAGTATCTGTAGTCAGTTCTGCAATACTGAGGATTCCATCCAAATTTAAATTTATTGCTTTTTTTATTTTCTTATTTTCTTTTCTTTTGTTTTCTGATAAAATGTGGCCCAGCATCTATTTTTGCTAGGAGGAAGGAGGGAAAAATAGAGGTGGGGAAAGTTAGAATGAGAGAGAAAGAGGCACTATAAATTTATAACCTTTTATTCAGTTTTTATAGGAAAGAGAACTGTCCTTACTGCAGCGCTTGCAGCCTGAAATGCTCTCCATCATTCCACTCTGAAACTCCGATAAGTCCAGATGTGCGACAGCCTTCAGCTCTAAATCAGGCTGTCCATTTCTAACACGACCTTCCCCTAGGCACCACAATATCTCTGTCTTTGACTTCCCATGCTCAAATCGAATCAAGGTACTTTAGACATGTCTTCCTTACCAGCTTTACATATTGTACAGAATAACGGACATCAAAGATTTTTCAGTTTCTGACTTACCTATTTCCCAACTCAGATTGTAATGGTAATTATGTGTTTATTCTCTAGAACTGAAGAATGGAAAGACTAAAATACAATAGAAGAATAAAGTATTGTGCATTTCAGTCATGGCAACTGAATAAATAGCATACAAACTTCAGAAAATTCTTTTGTTGCATTTATAATCTCATTTAAGTCTCATTCAAGGTACAAAATAAACTGATGAAATAGCAGTAGCATGCTAGTCTTTCCACAAGCTTCTTGATTGTTTTTATCATTTTTTAACTTCATCATCTTTTCTATTGTAGTGAAGTATTTTTAAAATTCATAATCCATATAGTTCTCGAGCAAGTCATAAGAAAGAAAATTTACAAGTTTTAGAGGATGCTGCTTGTTTAATATCCATGAACTTCTAAAATGAACATGAAAAATACATTCAAACCAAATAACTAATCCTTACTTCTAGTCTCTTAAATGAATTCATTTAAAGCCAAACATTGACTAGATAGCAGCTATAGCAACATTGACTAGAGTTTTTTATTTGTCCCCTTCAATAGGGGAAGTAATTTTGACAAATGCAATAGAAGTTAGAAACCGTCACTGCAGCTATAAATTCCCCAAAATTCCAAGTTGAAGCCATGGATAGAAAATAAAGATTCTTGAGGTCAGAATAATCCCTGAATTGTGTTGATTTCCACCTGAGTTAGTTCTGTGGGATAAAAGTGTTCCCTACCGCTTCCATCTAGATCAGTTTTCTGTGCTTCACTTTGATGCTTGAGTTAAATTTAAAGTTTTATGCAAGAAATAGTCAGAGGAAGATTTGCAGACAGGAGCACTAGTATCTCAATGCAGTTTCAGTAACTTTTGTCATTTTAGCTTCAGGCTAGAGCTGCTAATTAAAAAAATAAAAACTCCTCAGAAAACCTCAGCCCATTTTGTCTCAAAATCCCCTGACTGAGGAGACCCAAAATCGCTTTACTAAATGCCTAAACAAAGCCTGAGTTTCAAGGCTCTTCACAGAAATCAATATTAAACTTGGATATTTATATTTCTTCAAAACATTAATACAAGGTGAAATACTTTTCTGGAGAAAGACAGTATGATATCTTCCTTTTTCTCATCCTACTCTTCAGAACAGAAGTATTATCAGTAGACTGATTATTTTATCTTTCTCCTTTATCAATAATGGGAAAGTTAGTGCTAAAATTTAGGACAAGAGGGTCAGGAAAAGCTTTGGTCAGTTGACTATGTCTTGTTTGTCATCAGACACTTCAAAAGATCTTTCTTTTACCTGACTGCAAAGCAAGCACATATATAAAATGTTTCAGATGTTGTTCTGTAAAAAAAAAAAAAAAAATAAAAATTCTTGCCTTACTCTTAATTGTTCCATAAAGCTGCACAGACAATGCCATAAAATAATGGTTCCTAGTGCCTTTGAGTACCGCCTATTGTGGATGGATCTCACAGCAGATGAGATAACAAGAATGTTTACAACTGTTTCCCTAATTTCAGATTATGATGGCTAATTTCTTTTCAAATAACTAGATTCCAGCCACTTAAGTCCTGTTCTGTAAAGAGCAATTATGAATTTATTGAGTATCAGCCACTTCACACATCATATGGGCTTACATAGTCACAGGTTATTATAATATGTATGGGAAAGATATGGTATTTTTGCATATCTTCATTCAAGGCAAATGTTATAACCAGATACTCAAATATTATTGAATATATGGTTTATGTGCATTGCAAACGTTAAACAGTGTAGCTGGGCTTTCTGTAGGTGGTGAATTACTTCTAAAATCCATGTACAATGAACACACAATCAGAACAGATTTATTAAAGACAAGTAATGTATTAAAACCCAAGAATTATATTTTTACTTAAAAGTAAACTAAACCAACAAATTTAGTGTGTACACAGATAAGCCCAGTCTTTGCAAACAATAATCACTTTCTGTTTAATTTTCCTGGGTTGGGTTGCTTCATATCTTGACCTGATGAGCCATTTCAGCTATCTTCTCTAGCCTCATATGCTTGACATTTTGTTCACTAGGATTGGCTTTCCTGATAGTCACAATACAAGATAAACTGTTGTATTAAGAGGAAATTATGGTGTCGCCTTTCCATAATTGAATCTGGAAGAAGTATCTGCTGTTCTTTAGAATGACATATTCAGGAAGCCAAATAATCAGTCTCAAGGGAACAGCTTTCAGTGCCTGAGAGATTCAGGTCACTTAATACTTCAGCAGTGGTTTTTGCAGAAAATTTGAAGCTTTTGTCAAAATAAACTAGCTCACCTGATAAATAATCATGTCATATAGAAATATATGTTTTCACTAAAAATGCTTTAAAAATAAGGTTTTAGGTACTAATTCAAAGAAAATGGAATATAAGATGGTCTATTCATCACTCTCTGTTGTCTAGCAAAGGCTATATTCCAGAACTAAACTCTGAGTGGTCTTTTCTTTTGCTTTGTTTTTCCCTTTGAAGATTATAAAAGAAGTGACACACTCAGTGTTTAAAAAAGAAGTCTTATATAAAAATACAATGGAATTTGTTTATAAGTGTAGATAAAATAAACACTTCTTGTAGCATGCATTTTTTGTATGGGGAAGGAACAACGACATCCAGTCAGGATTATTTCTGTGCCAAATTCTCCAGCCTTCAAAAACTGCGGATGCTGCCAACAATAGTAACTGGTAAAAGACATGTAACACAATATTCATAGAATCATAGAATCATAAAAGTCATAGAATGGTTTGGGTCTGAAAGGGCCTTAAAGATCATCTAGTTTCAACCACCCCCCAGATAATCTTGAACTTGACCTCCTGCAGAAAGCCTTTTCCTTCTGTGACTTGGTTATTGTGGCTGAAACACTTGCCAGTGAAGACTGACGCAAAAAAGTCAGTGAGTATTTCAGCCTTCTCTACTTCCTGGGTAAACAGGTCTTCGTTTTCCTTCTGGAGAGGGACCACATTTTATCCTTTTCTTCCTTTTATTACCAACATACTTGTAGAAGTTTTATTTATTGCCATTTACATCCCTGGCCAGATTTAATTCTGCCAGGGCTTTAGCTTTCCTAACTTGATCTCTTGCTGCTTGAATAATTTTTCTGTACCTGTCCTTGCTTCAGCCTTCTTTAGACTTCCTTTTTGTGTTTGAGCATTTCCAGGAGCACCTTGTTCATCCATGCAGGCCACCTGGTGTTTTTGCCTGACTTCCTCTTTGTCAGGTTGCATTGCCATTCAGACAGTTTTTAATCCATCTCACTATCTGCTCATCTAGCCTAGACTTCAAGAGCTTGTCTGAAGATTTTATGGGAGACATTCTCTCAGAACTTGATAAGGACCAGGTAAACAATGTACACTGCTCTCCCCTCATATACTAAGCTAGCCTCATCATCACAGAAGTTTATTAAGTGGGTCAAGCATGACTTCCCCATTGGTGAAGCCTTGCTGACTACTGCTGGTGATTTTCCTGTCCTTCATGTACCTGGAGGTGGTTTCCAGGATAAGCTGCTGCATCACCTTCACAGGTTTATAGCAAGACCGTTTTGGAGAAAAAGACAATGTTGACATATTGAATGACTACCAGTTAGAAGCCTCAGAATTTTGAATCTGATTCAAAGTGTTCAAGGCCAGGTCCTTTCCAAACCCTAATCCTTCTATAATTCTGTGATCCAGCAGTAATGTATTTCTTGTTAGGGGGAAGATGAGACAGCTAAACCCTCTATATATTAGTTTCTATGCCTATGGCATGTTGCTAGAGAGCAATACTGGCAAACACATAACACATAGAGCTTCACTGATGGCTCAATTTACAATAAAACTGAAAAAAACAAAAAATCTGCATGTAACATAGACATTTCAAAGCTGTTCCACTGATACCAGATCACTTAGAATTAATCAGATTTTCATTCCAGCATTTGCTTTTTTACCTTCATAACTATGTGTCGTACACTTCTTCTGGCTCAAAATATGAAAAGGTCTTCAGTTAAATCAAATAATAAATTTTGAGCAACTGGAAACTTATAAAAATAATATTAAAATATTTTGCATACCATGCATTAAATAGTGAAATCTAAAAATTCAAAATGAAACTGTTTATCTTGCCCATAATCCCTAACCTTAGAGGCTTTCAAATTAATCATCTGAAAGCAGGAATGTTAAGTAGAGCTGTTTCCATACTAAATTTAAAAGCTGAGTAGAATTATTTTTAAAGCACAGTTTTCTAGTTCTAGTGCATATTTTATACTTTTAGTGCGCTCAATGCCTAAAGACTTTGACAGCTGGGGAAATAATTTGCCCATACTAAGTTTCTTTATATATGTTGTTATTCTCCTAGTCTTTTCAGGTAAAAGGTAGACAGTACATAATCTTAAAAATAAGAATAAACTGTTAATGGACAAAAAAAGTACAGAAAGTGAAAACAACTTCCATATCCAATAGATTACTTTTTTTTAAATATGTTTTATGCGTGGAGGAAGGAGGAGTGAATGAAATGTCTTCACTCACTTATATACTAGATCATAAAGGAGCGTGGAATAATGGAGAAATAAATTGCTTTGGCATCTGTATTATAAAGCTAAGCATATGATTCTGCCATGAATGTAGTCTCTTATAAAGAATAATTTCCTATATTGTCATAAAAGGGTATGATAGTCCATTAATATCCGTTCATATACCTGTCTTTCTGATGCAGCTGTCCTAATGTGTTTGCAGGATTTTTGAATAACTATATTAATGAGGATAGATATGCTAAATAAATATTTTCTAAAGGGAACTTTATCCCATGTTTGTTCCAAGTGTTCCAGGTATTTTTTTTTCTCTGAAATGTATTGACCATTATTGGTGACAAGGTATTAGAGGATATGCACCTGTACACTGATTAGTGGCACTGATCTTTAATCTCAAATTCCTATAAATGTCATGTAAAACTGAAAAACACGATTTTTAAATTTTTTTTTTCTGTGAAATATAAACTCTCCCTCTGTAGACTGTCTTTCCTCACAGTTTTCACTTGGTTTTAGTCTGAAATAACCCAATTAGATAATATTTTTCTTTCAAGCATATTTCTTTTAGCACGGTTTGTAGAAGAACATGTTAAAATTTAAAAGAAAGCAAACAACAAAACCAACCAAAAAAAAGACCATATGTCAAAAATCCATTGTTGGTAAATCAGTACCTACCAAATAAATTTGTTATTATTGTAGAATAATAATAAATAACACACAATTTTTCAAGTAACTGTCATGGTTTAAGCCCTGCCACACAGCCCGCTCACTCACACACCTCCTCCCCCTTTTCCTCCCTCAACTCCCGGAGGGATGGAGAGGAGAATCGAAAGAATACAACTCCCACAGGTTGAGATAAGAACAGTTTATTAACTAAGGTATAACACAAACCACTGCTGCTACCACCAATAATAATAATGATAAAGGAAATAACAAGGGAAGAGAATACAACGGCTCACCACCGACCGATACCCAGCCCCATCCCAGAAGAATCTCGCCCTTCTGGGTAACTGCCCGTTACATCCTGGGCATGACGTGCTGTGGTATGAAATACCTCTTTGGTCAGTTTGCGCCAGGTGTCCTGTCCCTGCTTCTTCCTGGCTTCCCATGCCCCTCCTCACTGGCAGAGCATGAGGCTCAGAAAGTCCTTGGTCAGTGTAAACATTCTAAGCAGCAGCTAAAAACATCGGTGTTATCAGCGCTGTTCCCAGACCAAAAGTCAACAACATAGTGCTGCACCAGCTACTAAGAAGGAGAAAGATGACTGCTACTGCTGAACCCAGGACGGTAATTAAAAGTAAGAAAACCAGAATACTTCAAGCTTGCGAAATATATGTGCATGGTCTATTGCAAATATATGACTTCAATACTGAAACCAGCTGTAGTGGGTTGACCTTGGCTAGCTGTCAGATGCCCACCAACCTGCTCTCTCATTCCCCCTCCTCAACAGGATGGGGGAGAAAATAAAATGAAGATGCTTATGGATTGAGATAAAGACAGGGAGATTGCCTACCACTTGCAGTTATGGGCAGAAGACATCCAGCTTAGGGAAATAATATTTAATTTATCATCAACTAAAGTACATTGGAAAGTGTGAAAAAAATTTGAAAAAAATCCTCCCCTCACTCCTTTTCTAGGCTCAATTTCAAGCCTTATTTATTTATTTATGTCTCTACCTAGTCCTTCATGAGCAGCACAAGGGGATGAAGAATGGAGGCTGTTGTCAGCACATAATAGTTCCTCTCTGTCACTCTTTCTTCCTCAAACTTTTAAATTTTTCCAGTATGGCGTCTGCCATAGGCTGCAGTGTGGATACCTGCTCCACTGTGGTCTCCTCCTTGGGCTGCAGAAAAATCTGTGCTCTGGCACCTGGAGCACCTGCTCTTTCCCTTTCCAGCCTTGGTGTTCATGAGGATGTCTCTCACTTTTTCTCCTCACTCCTCACTGCCATGAAGTGTTTTGCCCTTTCTTAAGTATGTTTTCCCTAAGGTGATTGGCTGTTGATGTCATTAATGCCTTGCAGTGTTTCCTTTGAAACTGGTTGATACTGGACAGAACCAGCTGCGTCTGGTTCCAGCCAGCAGTGTCTGGTCTGTCCTTACAGATATTACCCCTACTGCCTCTCTGCTGCCAATGCCTTGTCATTGACACGCAACTATTGGGCAACAATTATTTAAAGGATAGCTCCAAATAGCATAATAATGACTTGAAAAATCCTGTCTTGTTCTTCTATTTTAGTTACCCTTCATGTAGTCTTATATTCACTTTTATAAAGCTTTATTTCTACACTACATATATCAAAAATGTTACTACAGGGAATCTATATTAAATAGGTAGCCTATCAACTTCAAATCAGGTATCCTTGGAAGAATACAGGGATAATGACCAGTTGTGTAGGGGTGGTGTCAGGAAGGCCAAGGAACAGCTGGAGCTGAATTTGGCAAAAGACACAAAATATAATAAGAAAGGCTTCTATAGGTATATCAGCCAGAAAAGGACAGTCAAAGTTCTCACTGTCTGGATGGAGATCAGTGGTGACTGATGTCCCTCAGAGGTTTGTATTAGCACCAATACTGATTAATAGTGCCCTTGTATTTCATCGAGAACATAGACAATGAAGTTGAGTGTGCACCTTCAGCAAATTTGCAGATGACACCGAGCTGAGTGGTGCAGTTGAAAAGCCTGAAGAAAGGGATGACATCCAGAGAGACCTTGACACACCTGAAAAATGGAACCATGCAAATCTCATGAGGTTCAACAAGACCATGTGCAGGGTCCTCTACTGGGTCAAGGCAACACCTGGTATCAATAAATGTTGAGGGAATGAAGAGGCTGAAAGCAGCCCTGATGCAAAAGACTTGGGGTGTTTATTTACGAGAAGCTCAACATAAGCTGACGATGTGCCCTCACAGACAGGAAAGCCAACCATATGTCAGGCTGTATAAAAAGAAACATGAACAGCAGATCAAAGGGAAATGGTTCTGCCCTCTACTCTACTCTGCTGAGACCCCACCTGGAATACTGCATCCAGTTCTGGAGTCCTCAGCCCAGGAAAGACATGGGCCTGTTGGAGCAGATCCAGAGGAGGGCCACAAAAATTATCAAAGGGATGGAACACTTCTCCTATGAAGAAAGGCTGAGAGAGCAAGGGTTACTTATCCTGGAGAAGAGAATGCTCCAAGGAGACCTTATTGTGCCCTTTCAGTACTTGAAGAGATCTTATAAAAAATACGGGGAGAGTCTTTTTAGTAGGGCCTGTAGTAATAGAACAAGTTGTAATCACTTAAAACTAAAAGAGGGGAGACTGAGACTAGATATTAGGAAGATATTTTTTATTAAAAGCTTGGTGAAACACTGGAACAGGTTGCTCAGAGAGGCTGTAGATACCCCATCCTTGGAAGCTTTCAAGGCCAAGTTGGATGGGGGTTCTGAGCAATCTGATCAAGCAGCAGAAGATGTCAGGGTTGAACTAGGCGACCTTTGAAGGTCCCTTCAACCCAAACTATTCTATGATTCTGTGATTCTAGTGATTCTGTGGTTCTAAATAGAGAAATAAGAAAACTTTTTTCTCAAAAGAAAATACAATTAATTTTCATGTAAATAAAAGTAGATTTTGAATTTGTTACATGTGACAAAAACATGTAAGTTAAATTTTTAAATGCACTAAGAATATTTTAATATTTTACAAAAAAACCCCAAAAAATATGCCAAAAGAGTAGAAGATGAAGCATTAAATATCAAACAATGTGTATCAAACATCATATATTTTAGTTGGAACAGTGTTTAAAAGCATCTGGAATTTAATTTGAGAAACAAATTGATGTACATCTAAACATTACATAAAAACAATGTAGTCAGCAACAACTTAAGTTAATTTTTTCTTGCCAGTTGCATGCATCATGTCATACTTTTCTTTACATGAAAATCGCTTTAAAGGTATCAACAAGAAAAAGTCACACACAGAGAAAGTAAGTAAGAATTATTTGGAAACCAATAATGAAATCTCATCTTTTTGTTTCAAATACCAACAACAGTATCAATTATATACAGTTTATAGAGGGGTTTATTACAACAAATTAAAAATAAATTTATATATACAACTAAAGCAAATTATAAATATGGAATGGAAAAAATACAATGAAAGGTATTATAGATATTAATCCACTCAATAAAGCAAAATCCTATTTGTGGTTTGGCACCCTGCCTAATACATTTCTGAGTATTAGCCTATCCCTCTCTCCCAAAAGCAAATGTCATATTACCACATTTTGTAACTGTGGCGCACGCATGGATGTGCATAATTGGCATGCAGAGCATTAACATTTCCTTATAGTTACCCAGACCTCTGTCGATTTGGTGGATCACTGCACTCCTCATAGCTCCTACCAAGTTAAAATAATTTCTAGACCAGTATTGTATTGCTTAGTGCAATATTATACTATTTTCATTTACTTCATTCTGTGCCAAAAAAAAAAAAAAAAAAGAGTCATTTCCAATTCTCATTCAAGGGAATAAAAAAAAAAACGAACTAAAAAAACCCAACAAAAACAACACAAAAACAAAATCTGGAGATTTTATTAGAGAACCATAAGCAACAGCAATGCTTCTAACATTTTTCAGTAATTTGGATATGGCTTTGATGAAATTGGTGCCACTAGAAGATATATGTACCTTTTCATCATGCCTTCCACTTCATTTGGTTTTGCTTGTTTGTTTGTTTGTCTGTCTGTAGGGGTTGGCACATAGGACTTTTTCTCTAGATGCTTCATCAGCTTCTCTGCCCTTCTTTGGACATGCTTTAGCCCCTCAATGCCTTTCTTGTAATGAGGGGCCCAAAACTGAGCACAGTATTCAAGATGCAGCCACACCAGTGCCAAGTACAGGAGGACAATCACTTTCTTAGTTCTGCTGGTGACACTATTTCTGACAAAATTCAAGATGCTGCTGGCCTTCGTGGCCACCTGGGCACACTGCTGGCTCATTTTCAGCTGGCTATCAACCAATACCCCTTGGTCTTTTTCTGCAAGGTAGCTTTCCAGCCACTCTTCACCAAAGCCATTGCATGGCACTGTGACTCAAGTGCAGGACCCAGCACTGAGACGTGCTGAACCACAGCTGGCCTCAGCCCATGCATCCAGACCATCCAGACCCCTCTGTAGAGCCTTTCTACCCTCTAGCAGATCAACATTCCTGCCCAGCTTCATGTTCTCTCCAAACTTACTGAGGGTGCACTTGATCCTGTCTTCCAGATCATTAATAAAGTTATTAAACAGAACTGGACCCTATACTGAGTCCTGGGGAACACCACCAGTGAACAGCTGCCAACAGGATTTAACTCTATTCACCACAACTCTTTGGGCCTAGCCATCCAGACAGTTTTTTACCTAGTGAACAGTACACCTGTACAAGCCATGAGCAGCTAGTTTCTCCAGGAGAATGCTGTGGGAAATGGTGTCAAAGACTTTACAAAAGTCAATGTAGGCAGCATCCACAGCCTTTCCTTTATCCACTGAATGGTCTACCTTGCCACAGAAGGAAATCAGATTAGTCAAGCAGGATCTGCCTTTCGTAAACCCATGCTGACTGGTCTGATCACCTGGTTGTCCTGTACATGCCCTGTGCTCAATAACCTTCCCTGACACTGAGGTGAGACTGACAGGTCCTGCAGCCTCCTCCCAGTCCTTCTTGTAAAATTGACCTTACAGACAATGACACACAGACTGACATATAAAGAGCTAAATATCAATATTAGGAGGAACTGACAGACATCACTGGCTGTATTGACTACAATTAGTATTTAGTTGCGTGAAACTGGAATCTAGTTCTATTTCAGATGCTGTAGGGTTCTGTCTGTTATACCAGACAGGCCTCCTGTAGATCTGTGATACCTGTTACTCCCATGGCCAGGCCACTATGCCTGTGACAATTTGAATGGCATTAGACACTTCAAGTGTGGGCAACTGGTATCACTCAAGATCATCATTAGTTCTTAATGCATTATAGACATACCTTGCAAGTCAAAATCCTCATTCAAAAGCTTTTAGGTACCTAGTCCTACCTTTAGATTCTAAGCGATGAGGTCATTTAAGTATCTATACACTATAGAAGAGAGCAACCCTGGGGTTAACATAACGGTAAGTGTCATTTCCTGCTGACCTTTGGCAATAACAAGTTACTATCCCTTTTGTAGAGGGGATAACTCAGTCCTTACCTCATCTGCTTCCTAACTGTCTATACAAAAGAGGAAACTACAAGGGACAAACTCCATCCTTGTTAACAACATGGGCTTACAATACATCTCCAAGTGGGGTGGTGTCATGGTTTAAGCCCAGCCGGTAACTCAGAACCATGCAGCCGCTCGTTCACTCCCCTTTTCTTCCTCCCTCAGCTCCCAGAGGGATGGGAAGGAGAATCAAAAGAATGTAACTCTAACAGGTTAAGATAAGAACAGTCCAGTAACTAAGGTATAACACAAACCACTGCTGCTACCACCAAGAATAATAATGATAAGGAAATAACAAGGGAAGAGAATACAACCGCTCACCACCCACCGACCTATACCCAGCCCGACCCAAGCAGTGATCTAACCCTTCCGGGTAACTGCCCCCAGTTTATATACTGGGCATGATGTGCTGTGGTATGGAATACCTCTTTGGTCAGTTTGCGCCAGGTGTCCTGTCTCTGCTTCCTCCCGGCTTTCCCTCCTCCCTGGCACAGCATGAGATTCAGGAAGTCCTTGGTCAGAGTAAACATTACTGAGCAGCAACTAAAACCATCGGTGTTATCAGCGCTGTTCCCAGACCAAAAGTCAAAACCACAGCACTGCGCCAGCTATTAGGAAGGAGAAAAATGACTGCTACTGCTGAACCCAGGGCAGGTGGAAAAGAGAATAGAGAGAGTCCTCATTCACCAACTTAACCATGCTTGGGATCTGCAAAGAGCAGTTCCCCACTTTACAGATTTTGAGAATGAAATTACTTGGTAGCTGATTTCAGGTATAATAAACTCTCAAAGTCTTTTAATTTGGCTGCATTCTCAGCCTTGATGTTCATGAAGTTATACTTTTATTTAATTTTCTGTCTTCATTTAAACATTTTTGTAGCATATAGATCATTATATCTTCTTAAAAGTTCATTTGTCTTTTAATAAACCATACAAGTTCTTGGCATCTGTGTAGCAGGATCATGCTGAGAAATCTTAATTCTTATTCTATTATGAAAAACTAGCTTTTTTTCAATTAAATCTCATTTAGTTTCTTTATAAGTGCTTTTTGCCTTAATTACTGAAAAATCTCCAGGCTAATTATATCAAACTACCTTACTTTTCTCACTAGCACAGGCAAAGAATAACTAAAATGGAACAGTATTTATTTATGTTACTTCTACGGAAAACATTCAATGCCTTCAACACAGAATAGAGGGAAAAAAAACAGTCAACTAACTCACGTTTGAAATGTATGCACACTAAGCCTGCATTGCATAAAGTTAGATAACATGAGATTGCTATTGCCTGCAATTTAAAGCAGGCTCTGCCAAAACTTTTAAGTCAATGAGCTATGCCTAATCTGTATTCTGTTCAATGCACCAGATATTATTCAGCTTGCAGTACACAATGTAATAGAAAAGAATAAGAAATATTTGGCACTGAGGAAAACATTCTATCAATCATATCTGTAGACTGACTTCTTACCAGAAACATGTACATACTATTCTACATGATCTCAAATTTAGATTGTGCAAAAGAGTATCTTGCAATAAAACACAGAATAAAAATAAAACCTAAAAAAGATCAACCAGCAAACATTTTGATGAAAAGACAAGTTATGAAAAGAAATAACGCATGAGTCACTCTCAGTTACAAGTGAGTTTTTCAGAACAATTCCAGTAAGCATTATATTACTATGAAAGTGATCTAAATTCTCAAGACCTGAAGTCACAAGATTTAATTTCACAAGTAAGTCAGGTACACTAATGTTGAGTTCTTCTCTAAATAACTTTTTAATGCTCTTGAAAGACTTAAATTTGACTTCATAAAGTCATGCTTTTGCGCTGGGCATAAGAGGAATTCTTTTATTAGTTGTGTTGTATTGTACCCACAATGTAATGTTCTTGTCATGATAGTGAGAAATACTTTTTTTTAAATACAATATTATCATTCAGTGTCAACAGAAGCACAAGGTAGTACCTGAAAAATCTGTTTGCTTGCAGATGAAAAACTTGAAAGGACTACCTGCCACTTATATTTGTCAGACTATATGTATGGAGGTTTAATAAAATTTATTATTTGTATCTTAGGGACAGTCCACAAGCTTGATTGGGAGCTAATGTCTTGTTCTAAGAACAGCACAGGTAGTTATGGAAAACATAGTACTTACTGAGTATTTTACAGGTGAACAATAATGAATAAAAAAACCAAAAAGAGACAAAGAAAAAAATGAAGAAAAAAAAAAAGAGAACAAGATGGACAGCATATCTTGGCATGGTAATGTGATAAACACAGTTATGATTCGTGTCAGAGTGGAATATGGTGTGGTCATTGTACCCTGTGTGGATCTGGCACAGTTTGTGATCT